>CP092087.1:71762367-71932367 GCA_029203775.1 Neoneuromus ignobilis | reverse complement strand
AAAAACACGTGTATAGTTTCTTTTGGTTCTTTTCAATAAAACGCAAATCTAGGCGTCACATTTGGACGACCCTCTACATACATTAATTTCCTATCGCTTTAACTCTTTAGAGCATGGCCGAGTTGAGTATTCCACTTTTTTGATACCTAAATATGAATAGTGAGCTATTTTTTATATCACCTCAAAAAATTACAACAGCTTGAAGAACAGAGGATTGCATATACATCCGTCCCTCAATTTACGCGGAGTATGCGTTGCACGTGGATTCGTTTTACGCGAATGAAAATCGCGTAAATCGAGTCTGTCAGTACAATAGAAAAAATATTGGAAATAAAAGCTGGTCAAGTTGTAGAAACACATATTTATTTCACGTAGCTTAACGAAAAAATAATGACGTTTTAGAGAACAAGAGTAGATGAATTTTATTCGGTGTCACTGTCGCTACTGTAATTCAATACAATCAACCTTTTATATATCTATATCGTGCTTTTATACGTTCAAGTGAGAATTTGCGTCACTCTGATATATGAACCATTTATTTTGAAAGTGGTGTAAGTCCATTTTTTAAAAAAATTAAATATCACGTAATTTATGCTTAATTTAGTGTAAACTTTTTATTATTTATAACTAGTTAGTATTTAATTTCTCAAAAAAATGCCAATACTTTGTCCAATTTAAAATCGGCCGACAAAAGAAATTACGTAGCCATTGATTAAGAAAGTGGTGTAAGTCCAATTTCCATAGAAATCCCAATAAATACTTTGCCTGTTCTTTTGATTTACAAAAAGCCTTACCCTATCCAAAATTATCTGTTTCAATCGCACATTATAAACGAAATATTAGGTTGGCAAATATCTCCCTTCCGCCTTCTGGTCTTTTGAATTTCGCAGCTATGTACAAAAAAAAAAAAAGCGGAAGGGAGATACTTGCCAACCTAATATGTATGTTTTAAACGAGGGATTTCACAATTTCCACGACAATAAAGTTAATACGTATGTGTGGGACGAAACTACTGCTTCCAGGGGATCGCAGGAAATAGCTTCTTGCTGTTTGAGACATTCACAAAATGTAACGACTCAAAGTCATGTTATTGCATATAGTGATATGTATACTGGACAAAATCGAAATTTACAAATGGCATTGATGTGGTCGAGGGTTGTGTCCAGTCTTTGGAAAATAACACTGAAGTAATTGATCATAAATGTTTACTCTCCGGGCATTCGCATCTTCCGATCGATGCAGATTTCGGTATCGTAGAAATGGCATTACGAAAAAAGAACTTCCTGTACACACCACAGGATTATTATGATGTTATAGAACAGTGTAAACAACATAATAAATTTATTTTACACGAAATGAAACGAGAGAATTTCGTTTCAACGAAAAATCTACAAAACGCAATTAAAAAACAGATAAGAAGAAACACTAATGGAGAAAAGGTAAATCGGTCGGAAATATGTTGGATGAGGTTTTGCAAAAGTGCACCGTATACTATTTTATATAAAACATCAATGGAGGACACAGAATTTAAGAGTTTAGATTTATCACCTACATGTCGGGCAAGACCGCCAAAATTTGAAAAATCACCCTGGCGCCTTTGTATCACGATGGCAGGCCTATTACATACGAAAAATAAGAGGATATGGAGCAGTTATTACCTTATATACCTCCTGTGCATCGTGAATATTTCAAAACACTGCCACATGAAGAGCATAAATAAATAATACCAATATCTTATGTTAAGTTTAACAAGACATAAATATAATCAACGTTCAAAATAAAAAATACTACTCCTATTTTATTTCTTGTTATTATTTATAAACAAAATCGGATTAATACGAAATATATTTTAAGTGATATTTAATTTTTCAAAATCGAAATTAAATGATTTTTACGAGTGACTAATTATGAAAGTGGTGTAAGTGCATTTCCAGCACGTAAATATATATTATTTTAGTTAAAGAAATTTATATTAGGTTGGCAAGTATCTCCCTTCCGCTTTTTTTTTCTTTTTTTTTGTACATAGCTGCGAAATTCAAAAGACCAGAAGGCGGAAGGGAGATATTTGCCAACCTAATATAACCAAATTACATATTGATAAATTAGTAGAAACATTACCAGACTCGACATAATTAACCTATATTTTTTCAATTGACAAATATGCTAACCTTTAATTTTCTCGAAACAACAGAAAATGGACTTGCACCACTTTCAAAATAAACGGTGCATATAATGAATTCCATGAAAAATTATATAAAACGAAATCTATCTGACCGCGTATAAAAAGTGCAGCGTAAATCAATACCGCGTAAAAAAAATCACGTGTAAATTGAGGGACGGGTGTATATAACATATATATATATATATATATATATATATATATATATATATATATATATATATATATATATATATTGTCAAGTATCTCCCTTCCGCTTTTTTTTTTTTTGTACATAGCCGCGAAATTCAAAAGACAAAAAGGCGGAAGGGAGATATTTGACAACCTAATATATATATATATATATATATATATATATATATATATATATATAAATATGTATGTATATACACATAAAATGTATGTGTGATGTAGCATGCAGATATATTTTACAAAAGACAAGTGACATTTGGTCAATTTCGACATACATGCTTCTTCCATTTCAAAATTACTACTCAATTTATGTTTTTAAATGTATTCTAATTATTTAAATGCGACACAAATAATTGTTGAATATATATATATATATATATATATATAATCAATCTCGACGAAATATAAAATGTATACGTTGATAAACTGATATGTTTGAATGATTTTTTTAAGTTGCTTACCAATCTAAATACAATAATGAAGAGTGGATAAAATCGACATCGACTGACCTGTAACAAACGAAAAACAAATATTAATTTATTATTATTGTTTCGTGCATGAGAAAAAACATTACAGTATTTTTTACACAAAAAATACGTATCGTCTCGAATAGATTTTTTTTTTGTATGCTATTTACAAAATAAACGACTTTAATATACTGAGTTTCTGTAATAATCATCATCGATAAAAAAATAATAATACTATCGAAATTTCTTATCACTAATAATAACATAAAGAAATGTTTTATTTATATTATTGTCATACTGATTTTTTTTGCGCAATACCATATACATACATAGATAGGGTCATCCGAATGTGACGTCTAGATTTGTATTTTATTAGAAAGAAACATACTTATAGAAGGTGATATATAAGAAAACGTGTGTATACGAGGGTGGTCCCAGAAGTACCCGACCCAACAAAGAAAACATAAAAATTTTGGAAAAAAATATATTTATTTTTCAACATCATCTCCTTTCAGCTCTATGTTCAATAAGTTCGATACCCTTTTTATAATAAGAACTGTCTTGCTCCTCAAAATACTCATTAACTGCCGACATCACTTCTTCATCGTTGGGAAATCTTTGACCACTGAGCCGTTTTTTCAAGTTTGGGAACAGAAAATAATTCGAGCGGGCTAAATCTGGCGAATAGGGTGCATGAGGTGGCAATTCAAACTTTAATTCATTAATTTTGGCCATTGCAATAACGGATTTGTGAGCTGGTGCATTGTCTTGATGAAACAACACTTTCTTCTTAGCCAAATGCGGCCGTTTTTGCTTGATTTCTTCGCTCGAACGTTGCAATAAGTTCGCATAATACTCGCCGTTGATAGTTTTTCCTTTTTCAAGATAGTCGATGAAAATTATCCCACGCGCATCCCAAAAAACCGACGCCATGACCTTGCCTGCAGATGAAACGGTCTTCGCCTTCTTCGGAGCCGGTTCTCCCTTTTCAGTCCATTGTTTTGATTGTTCTTTTGTCTCGGGTGTGAAGTGATGGACCCATGTTTCATCCATGGTTATGAAACGGCGCAAAAATTCTGCTTTGTTGCTGTGAAACTTCGCTAAACACTCGATTGAAACATCTTCACGACACTGTTTTTGCTCGAGTGTGAGCAAACGCGGCACCCATCTTGCACACAGCTCTCTCATGTCCAAATTTTCAGATGATATGCGATGTACCGCACTTTTTGAAATGCCTACTATGTCTGCTAGCTCGCGCACTTTCAGTCGACGATCATCCAGTACCGCTTTGTGGATTTTCTTCACCGTTTCTGGAGTCGTCACCTCGTTTGGTCGACCGCTGCGATGCTCGTCTCGGCAGCTCGTACGGCCTCGTTTAAACTCTGCTACCCGATATTTCACTGTTGTAAACGAAGGAGCAGACTCACCCAGAGTAGAATCCAGTTCAGCTTTTATATTGGTCGGGCTGAGGCCTTTCAAATAAAAGTATTGTATCACGTAACGATGACCGATTTTCTCCATTTTCACAAATTCACTGAAAACGTTCACTCTTGATGGCTGCCAAACAAATACTAAACAACGTGGCGTCCTCAAACTTGAAACATATGCTTTATAGATTGTGTACTTTCTAATACAGTGATATTTTTCAAACAACTACCGCCATCTCTAGGTCAGGCCGGGTACTTATGGAACTACCCTCGTAGTTTATTTCGTTTCTTTTTAATAAAACACAAATCTAGGCATCGAATTTGGATGATTCTACATTTATGTCACTATTACTATAATTAGTTTTGACACGGTGGGTAGATATACAAATGAATCATTTGCTCGACGATACCGCACGATTTCGTAAAAAACGTGTCTGTTTTTCCGCTAATACATTTTCCGACCGCCATGCCGTATGATCTCGAAAGAGAACGATGTAAACTCGTCGTTGTTCGGCGATGACGCCGCGAGTGTTAAATTTTAATAGACCCCCTAATCACTTTTCAATATTCAATTCTTTATGTTTTACTCAACGCAACGACCTTTCTTTCCGACAACGACGACCGTACGAAGTCTTCGTCCCTTTCGGTTAATTATAAACCATCGTCCGTGTAAATGGCACGCGAGTTACATTTGAACTTTTCGATATTATTCCGATCGGGTGACGTCGCCCCGTTCGCCAAAGCCGAATCCGATGAAACGTTTTTCCAATTATATCGTTTTTTTCCCCATACACGACGAGACGCGTTCTTCTTCCCTAAAACCACGTACGAACGACGTTCGACATTTCATATAAGGGGGCTCGTGTGAATATAAATAACGGCCGTGTGGGCGTCCGCATCGATCGGAAAGTGTCGATGCGGAAGACGCGGTCGGCGAGTTTTTTTTCGTCGTCGTCGTCGATGAACGATTTCCGGTCGTCCGACGGAGATGACATCAGCTATCGAGACGTGCACGCCATGTGTAGAGGACGGCGGCGCGAGTCTGCGATGCCGATTCTCCGAAAACAGGGTCCGTCGCGACCGAATGGCCGGCCGACGAGTCTCGGCACTTTGCGCGATGCATGCATAAAATATTACGTCGGCCGTGTATAATGGCCATGTCCGAGTCATTTGCGCCATTATATTACTCATTTGCTGCAAACGATTGCGGTTTTGTGATCTAACGACATGCATGCATGCATACGTTAGTCTATGTCAGGCGTGTGCAGCTTGCGGCCCTTCTGAGATTTTCGTACGGACCGAGGCACAGAGTTGAATATTTAAAAAAAAAATCAAAGCAAAATAAATATAGATAATTTTTTATATTCAGATATAACAATGTTTGTCTCAAATTGATTGTTATTAGAAAAATATAATAACGTCTCTTAACACTAAACCTACCGACATATTATATATACCTATTTCTACCGATGACGGTCAAATGACCGCTTTTGAAATAAACATTATAGTCTTTTCCAGTTGATTGTAATTAATACAGAATTTAGCATAAACAATAAACACAAAATAATTATCATATAATAATTAAAAAACATTTATTTTTCGGGCTTTAGGAGTACATTTTTAGAAAGAAGGCTCGAAACTGAAAAATTATATGTTACTTCAGTAATTTACATACATATCCTTATTCAAACTAAAATAAAATTTATTCGTTGTCGCACTTTTTACAGATGGAGGGTCTCTCCCGTAAACATTTTCCACAAACATATTTTTTACATGTAGAACAAATGTTTATGGCTTTATTTTTTTTGCAATATCCAATTTGACACGTTTTTCGTCTTTCAGAAATTGTAGTGGAATCTGCTGAAGTTTTCGCCATACTTTCCATTTTTTCTTGTTCATGTATATCGCGGTATTCGGTGGCAAGTTCCTCTGCCGACTGAAATAAAAATTCTTGTCGCGATATCCTTTCTCCAGTTGTTTGCTTATATAAAATCCAAGCATTTATAGCAGCTAAATCCAGAATGTTGAAAAATACCTGGACAGGCCATCTATTAGATTTAGATTTTGTGCTGTACTTTCTAGCCATTTGATCCGTCATATCCACGCCAAATTCGGTGTTATTATAAAAAGCAATAGTTTCAGGTATACATTTACCTGTTTCTTCAATTTTTACATATTTATGCTTCGAACTTAGTAAGAGAACTTTTTTGTTCGGTTTGCTTTTGTAAATTGTTAGAGTACAATTATTTGATTTGTAAAGCTGCGTTGAAAAACGTCCCATTTTGTCTTTCTTTTCTTTTGCAGGTTTGGGTAATTCCCTCTTATTCGCCCGAATAGTTCCTACTAAGGTAGTTCTTTTTGATAAAAGTTTTGTTGCTAAAGATGTGCTCGTAAAAAAATTATCGGTGGTTATATTTCGTCCGCACCCTATAAATGGTTCAGTGAGTTTGAGAACAACAAATTCACTAAGTGGTATTGCTGATGGCCTCGTCTCATCTTTTCCCAAATACGGAAATCCATTCACAATATATTTACTTTCAACGTCCGATGCCAACCAGAACTTGATTCCGAACTTATCGGGTTTATTGGGCATATATTGTGTAAATCGGCATCTTGATTTTGTCGCAAATAGCTGTTCATCAACAGTAATATTTGCACCTGGTTTGTAGCAGTTTTGTCTATTTTCTATAAATGCATTCCATACCTTGGAGATGAGAGCAAATTTGTCAGTCTGCAGACGCTGACTCCGCTCGCTTCTTCTATCAAAACGAATAAATCGCATAATTCCTGTGAAACTGTTTTTGTGTTAAGTTTGAGATTTCAATGCAGATAACTTCATAAAATTTCATATATATTCTAGCGGTCAAAAGACCGCTCAGGGTAGACAACGGTAGAGTACATATTATTATCAGGAAAAACGAAAGAAGAAGAGAAATATATATTGAAAAATTAAACAGCTATATATTATAGAAAAAGTCGTGCAGTTAGTTCAAGAAAAATAAAAACCTGGAATTTAAAAATTTTGATTAAAGTCTCAAAAGCGGTCATTTGACCGCTCTGGTAGGTTTAGTGTTAAGGGGTTATACGTAGTTAGAAATTTCAAAAAATCGATTTTTTTTGCATTTTCGGAATGCACATATATTTGAGTATATTCTCTGAAAATTTGAAGTAAATCCGATAAATATTTTCGGACATACACCTGAATTTGTAAGTAATTTTTAACTATGTGTCAACTACTTCCGAAACTTCAAACGCGTTTATCTCAAAACGGTGTTTTCATAGTCGATGATCTCGATATCTCAGAAATGGCTGAACCGATCGGTCTCAAATTTTCACACAATCTTCTCAAATATATTCCTCAGGTATTGAACGAAGCAATAAGGTTTACAAAAATTATTACTATTTTTTTTAAACAATTTGGAGCGAAAATTTTAGTAAAAAACGAAAAATTTTTTTCAAATAGACGCCATTTTGTCAAAAATGAAAATTTTTATTACTCCTTCGTTCAATACCTGCATTAATCTATCCTTTAAAAGAATCGACCATATTTTTTGATTTCGGATAATCCAAACCGCCGATATGGAGGATCACCGCCGAGCGCCTTTTTTGGAGGTCGTTCGGGACATCGTCTGCAGGAGCGGTGCACTTCAATATTTTTTGATGATCGACATGTTATTTTATTCTTGAAAGTGGGATCTATTCAAATAACCATAATTTGTAATTGCAAAATAAATACTGTTTCCAAAAAAAATTCCTAAAAAAACGTCGTTTTTGCGCCTCGCAAGTGCGTATAACCCCTTAATAAGCTACACATAGAAATATATAGATTTTTTTATTATTTTTAAGCGTATTCTATGGCATTAATGATGGAATACAATTTCACTCATACAATCACCACGACTTCGCTTAATCCAATTTTCAGTCACTCTTTCGCATAATCGTGAATTACAGTGTTTATTTTTAATATTTGTGGTTTATCAGCATAAACCAATGATTTCACATAACCTGACAAAAAATAATCCAATAGAGTTAGATTACATAATCTTGGTTGATGGCCAATCGATGGATCCATTTCGTGAAATAATGGACTCGTTAAATTCTCGTTTCAAAAATTCTACTGATTTTTTTACAATTTCTATTGAAGTGTTAAACACGTTCCATGATCATTTACCAAACTATACTTAAGTTGAAATGTCAAAATGTCAAAGATTCCGAGATGAAACGATTATCAGAATCGGTAAACTAAAATTCGCCTAAGGAAAAAAAATCACTCGAAACGAAATCCAAGTGCGAAGACTTTTCGATCGGATCTCTCGTCTGTGTGTGTGTGTGTGTGTGTGTGTGTGTGTGTATTTTTAAATATGCAAATCGACACGAACACAAATCATAAAGCGACCCGTCGCTGTTTCTATCGCGAGAACGTACGTCGTTTGCGCCGGACACTTTCTAAGTGAAAACTCATTTCGCCGCGTATCACTTATGACAAACACACATGCACAGACGTGGATCAATGATAGTGAGTACGTACGAATGTGGAGGTCACAATATGAGGTATGGAATTTTTTGAAATAAAGTACATGTTTCTATACGACTATTTTTTTTTTTTAAATTCACTCCTATCGTCGTACAACGGGACTGAAGTCCTTACAAATGTAGCATTCATTCAGGAAACGTTTTAGGTGTTCCATTATGTACAAACATTTCGTTTATTACGGTCTGTTCAAAAAAAAATATCAGAAATTGTTTATTTAAAACTCACGCATTCAAAGAATTTTTTATGATTAACGTAAATTATTTTCTCACCGTTTCTTGTCTTTTATATAACGCATGTACATGTGTGTGTTTGCACCGTTCGAAAGAAAAACGTACACGATTAGTACACAAAACGTTCTCAGATGTCGACCGAAACTGTTCCGGCTTAATGCAACGATGACATAACATGCAGTTGTAGTCTCTTAATTTATCCTCATCGTTGCTGTAACAATTATTATTACGAGATGAGTTCATAAATATTCCGCAATGTTTGCGATAATGAACTGGACTGACGTTGACGTATATTTTGGGGACACGTTTTGTACATTCAATTGATTGTGGTTTTTGTGTGTGTGCGTGCGTGTGTGTGGGAGATCGATCGGTCGTTTGATAATCGTACGACCGAACGATTCCACAAAAAAAAAATCAAAGAATGGCGAACGCGTTACGTAAGCGATCATAAAAAGAGTAGCAGACAGTCAGTGTATAATGTCATCGTTTCCGCAATCGATATGAATATGGAAAAAAACAATTAGCGGCTGAAAGATGTGAAACGTTATGACATGAACGCGGAAACGAATAATTTATTCATCGCCATATTATGTACACATAGGATATATAAACCCGTATGCAAGAGATTCATGTATATACATATGTATATATATATATATATATATATATATATATATATATATATATATATATATATATATATATAAATATATATATATATATATATATATATATATATATATATATATATATATATATATACAAACCCGTTCCTCAATTTACGCGGAGTAGTCGTTCCACGTGGATTCGTTTTACGCGAATGAAAATCGCGTAAATTGAGTCTGTCCAAAGACATAGATTTTCTGTTTCTTCGTGTTATTGAAAGTTTGTTAAACATTTCTGGGTTAAAATTATTTTCTGGCTGCGTAAATTAAGATCGTAAAGATGATATTAGTAACGCAATGTGACGTCTCACTGAGCATGTTTTGTACTGCACTGCCGTGCTTCAATATGTTCAAGTAAGAATTTGCGTCACTCTGATAAATTAGGTTGGCAAATATCTCCCTTACGCCTTCTGGTCTTTTGAATTTCGCAGCTATGTAAAAAAAAAAAAGCGGAAGGGAGATACTTGCCAACCTAATATAATGAATTCCATGAAAAATTATATAAAATGAAATCTATCTGACCGCGTACAAAAAGTGCAGCGTAAATAAATACCGCGTAAAAAAAGTCCCGCGTAAATCAATACCGCGTGAAAAAAGTCCCGCGTAAAATGAGGTATTATTTACCGCATAAAAAAAGCCCCGCGTAAAATGAGGTATTATTTACCGCATAAAAAAAGCCCCGCGTAAAATGAGGTATTATTTGTCGCGTAAAAAAAGCCCCGCGTAAAATGAGGTATTATTTGTCGCGTAAAAAAAGCCCCGCGTAAAATGAGGTATTATTTGTCACGTAAAAAAAATTGCATAAAAAAAGTCCCGCGTAAATTGAGGGACAGGTGTGTATATATATATATATATAAAAAAAAAATTAACAACGGTTTGATTTACACTTATTTGACTACCTGTAACGATTTACTTTTTCTCTTTTAGAAAAAAATATAAAAAAATCTAATATTTACTACTGTCAATAAATACAAAAATCATTGAGTTCTATTATTGGACGAATTGTTGTTATTCAACTCAGATTATTATCCCTATCGTTAGAATTATTTCAAATGAGACGATTTCTTCGTACCTGTCGTTTCATATTTATTTTCCGGATTGTTTATTTCCAACATGAAAATTACACATCTGAACATTTGTAATAAAATAAACAAACGGAGTAACTAGACTCGTATCTCGAGTGTTTCGTGAGAAACAGAGATAATTTTAATTTATTGTATTAGGTTTTTTAATTAAAACAGAAAAAAAACATTTTTCGTTACTCGATGTAATATACGATACAATAGATGAGTGTGTGAGTGTATTTTATTACATATGAAATACGGAATTATATTTTATTACATATGTATATAGTGAATCACAAATGTTATGAAAAACGAGTGTAATTTAAAAAAACACTAATAAAATAGATTTAATTGATGAATTATATATACAAAATCTTGTGTAACATAAACGAACATAAATGTTACAAAAATAAAAGGAAAAAGTAATTTCCTCATTTCGATTACTACATATAATAAAAAATGAATCAGCATACAATTCAAAGTGACAAATCGAGCTCACAAAAATCATGAGATTACATAGAAACACTGAGTGTACATTCACAATGATACATTTTATTTCCGTTAATTTCAACATTTAGTGCAATTTCCTTCTGGTTCTAGGACTTGGTTTAATCATTTTGTGACTGATTCTGATTTTACCAAATCGGTTGTTGCTTACACGATTCGATAGGAAAAAAAATTAATTGACCGAATTTTTATTTACAATTTAACGGAATAAACTCGATTTCAATAGAGACCTGCAAAAATCACACTTGTCTCTGTTTTATGACCAGAAACTACAGAAGTTCTACACAGATGGAATAATGGCTCTACCCAGAAAATGACAGAAGGTCATAGATCAAAAATGTTACATATTTGGTTTAATAAAAGATTTATGAACAATTTAGGAAATATGTTTCAATTTCGTTTTAATTTTTAAAAGGACTTTTCTCTAGCTCAATACATATATATATATATATATATATATATATATATATAAGTATATATATATATATACTATATATATATATATATATATATATATATATATATATATATATATATATATATATATATATATATATATATATATATATATATATATATATATATATATATATATATATATATATATATATATATATATATATATATATATATATATATATATATATATGTATATGTAAGGAAGATATCCTTAAGTTAATTAAATTACGCGCGTGATTAGATCGGTAATTCAGATCTCTTCATACATAACAATTACATAACGAATAAATAACAAATCTCTTAAGACATACCGAAAATAATATTGTGAATAATAACATTGAATGTTGTTTCTTTATTATTTATAGGTAATTAAACATTCTTTATAAAGCAGGTAATTATATTTTTTATAGTAAAATAATAAAAGCTTTATTATTTATAGAAACAATTCGTGTATTATTCTAACCTAAAAGAAATAAAATAACGAACATTATATATATATATATATATATATATATATATATATATATATATAAATCGTTAATTACGAAGTGGTGTAAGTCCATTTTTGGAAAAGAAAGAAAAATAAATAAATCAAAAACAAAGGGGTTACACCGATGAAGAATTTTATTCGAACTTTTTGAAACCTTTTTCTGGAATCACCACTATTAACACATATTCGTCGGGTAATTTTTTGCACCGCCATTCACCAAATGCCGACATTTTTTGACACATCTGTAGAAATGATATGGTCTATATAAAACTAATGTAACTTGTTAGAAATCATATATTTTTCAGTGAAATCTTGGAAAATTATACAAAACAAATTTATCTTTATATTAGGTTGGCAAATATCTCCATTCCGCCTTCTGGTCTTTTGAATTTCGCAGCTATGTACAAAAAAAAAAAAAAAAGCGGAAGGGAGATACTTGCCAACCTAATATATAAATTTTTATTTTTTTTTTGGCTTTCCTTAGTTAAAAAACAATTAAATTCATAAAAAAGTTTAAATGAATTTCTAAAAACACAAAGTTATTATTCTCTTTTTTTTAGATGAAGCACATTATTTTTGAGTCTTTAATTTTATAAATAATTAATAATTTTTCAGTGAATGGTACTGTTCAAAACATGTGCCAGTATGAAGGGGAAAGCTAAAATCAGTTCTCTCACGGCATTATCTCTGTTTGGTTAAAATTATAATTTAATATACTCAGAATTAAGAGAACAAAAATCAATTATTCTCTGTAATATACAAATGACGAATTTTCGTCATTTGGCTGTGGATGATTCTCTGGAAGATGACGAATTTTCGTCAAGCGAACGAATATGTGTTAAAAGAAAAAAAGTAAGAAAACTAAAGAACATAGAAGATGAATATCGATCAAGAACACTTCAACGACTGTTTTTTTAAGCGTGATAGAACTTTAAACAGAAATGCTTTTGAAAGTTCTATCCACTAATAAAAAATACTTTTAATTAAAAATAGATTGTAAATTTTTATATATCTGTCTACGGTTTCTCTAATTTATTTATGATTTATATTAAAAAAATATTATTTCTATTAAAAAATTAGCAATAACACACATATACCTTCATAAGTATGTATGTGTGTGTGAGATGTGTGTGTGTATGTGTGTGTGTGTGTATATATATATATTTATGTATATATATATATATATATTTATGTATATATATATATATATATATATATATATATATATATATATATATATATATATATATATATATATATTATTTATATATAGTGTTTTTTTAGGTTAGATGTAACTTTTGATAGGGATTCAATTTAAAGTTCTATCATACTTAAAAAAGACTATGTATATATATATATATATATATATATATATATATATATATATATATACACAAACATGTATGTGTACATATTTACTTTCGTATTTGTGCGATTGTTCCGAATTAAATTACATCGTCTCGTTTTCATGAATCATTTCGCAGGGATCTACCGAGATTACAAACCGTACACAATTAATACACACACACACGTTAATTTACAACACAAGTTTTGTTGGTTTTTTTCACGACGACACGGTTTCTTGTTAACTATTTATCTAGCGAGGAAATAATCGCCTGTTGAATCAGCAACGTGCACACAAGTAAAAGCGTATCTACATAATTTATTATTATTGTTATTAACATCATCATCGTCGTCGTCGTTGCCGTAATTATCATATTTTATACATTTATACATATATGTATAATATTAATTATATACAATGAAATATCTGACATGGATGGTAGTTGAACGGTACGTACGTACATTTATTTCGGTCAAGTGTTTTTCCGTAACTTTCTTGCATTGCCGTTTATATTAATGTATGTACATACTTTCATTATTTCGATCTTCCGATTAATTAACAGCCACTGTCGATCGCCTTTTAATTGGCACGGTATGTAAATATTTGCAACGATAATTAGAACGAAATGTATGCTCTATATGTCGATATGCATTTGTAAAGCGAATGAACAATTCGAGGCAAAACGTGGAATCGAAAGAAGAAAGTCACTGACAACAACAACAACAAAAATGAAGAAAAAAAACTCAAGTGTTGAAAGAGCAAAGGTGATCGTTTATTTTCGACTGTAAAATAGTTGTAGGAATCGTCCTACGAACAAGAAAATATCTTAATGATATTTCACTGATTGACTGTTTGAGGCACGGTGTTTTAGAAAATAAAAAGACCCATGTTGTACAGAAATTTTATTTTTATAAAATTTAACAAATTTGGTTTGTTTTCATTAGTGAGGAAGTAAAGTTACAAAAAATAAACAAAAAAATGCATTTAAGTTTTTAATTATAGGGTGGGACTACACCCGTCCCTCAATTTACGCGGGACTTTTTTTACGCGGTATTGATTTACGCGGAACTTTTTATACGCGGTCAGATAGATTTCATTTTTTATAATTTTCCACGGAATTTATTATATATCAGAGTGACGCAAATTCTTACTCGAACGTATAAAAGCACGATATAAATATATAAAAGGTTGATTGTTTCGAATTACAGTAGAGCGACAGTGACATAGAATAAAATTTATCTACTCTTGTTCTCTAAAATGTAATTATTTTTCTGTTAAGCTATGTGAAATAAATGTGTTTCTACAACTTTACCGGCTTTTATTTCCAATACTTTTTCTCTTGTACTGACGGACTCGATTTACGCGATTTTCGTTCGCGTAAAACGAATTCACGTGCAACGGATACTCCGCGTAAATTGAGGGACGCGTGTATATGCAATCCTCTGTTCTTCAAATTTTGTTAATTTTCTGAGGTGGTATAAAAAATATCTCACTATTCATATTTAGGTATCAAAAATGTGGAACACTCAACTCTGCCATGCTCGAAAGAGTTAAAGCAATAGGAAATCCATGTATGTAGAGGGTCATCCAAATGTTACGCCTAGATTTACGTTTTATTGAAAAGAACCAAAAGAAACTATACACGTGTTTCTTTTTAACGAAAACGCAAATCTAGACGTCACATTTGGACGATTCTATAGTTCTTGTTAGCAGTTGAATTATCAAATTTAAGAGACGAGACCGACGACTCATCAGATGATGGCTCATGTAGTATCTTACTCGTTTAACTCGTTCGTTACCAGTGTCACATATATGTGACGAGTGTTCATTATCAGTTTATGATAACTGTTTGTACCAAATCGTGCCGCAAACAGATGGGTTATGTTAAAAAAAAACAATAAAATAGATACGGGATGTTGTTGGTCCGCCGATAATTATATTTTTAATCATTTAAAA
Organism: Neoneuromus ignobilis; assembly: GCA_029203775.1. Taxonomy (NCBI): domain Eukaryota; kingdom Metazoa; phylum Arthropoda; class Insecta; order Megaloptera; family Corydalidae; genus Neoneuromus; species Neoneuromus ignobilis. Next base: position 71,916,852 of record CP092087.1, on the reverse strand, counting down.
CGTTATAAATACATCGTAAAAAATTAATGACAATTTGATATCATATTTAAATAATAAAATTTCTGGGCTGTGGTGGCAGATTTTCTCCTGAGACCTGGTATCAAACGGGTTAAAGTGATAATTCAATATTTGGGTGATGGAGAGAGAGAAAGAGAGAGATCAGGCAACAATCAGGAAAGTCGTCCAGTTAGATGAATGAAATTCACAATAATGGAAGATCGAAAAATTCGATTTTCTGAATTTTGACATTTTCTACAAGTATAGGATCAAATAAATGCGACTCCTAGATTTGTGTTTTATTAAAAAAAAAGTATACAGTTCATTTTGTTTCTTTTCAATAAAACACAAATCTAGGAGTCGCATTTGAATGATGACCCTTTATGAAAGTAAATTCAAATTTCCTTTATGAAACAAAAAATCAAGTCATTTTTTTCTCACTACAAAAAAAAATCGTCGCTGGCGAGGTTAAACAAAATGAAAATAAAAATGTTTCGCACCATCGATACCGAACCGATCTTGCGATGACGACGCGCGTGCAACTATTTAGGCCTGTTTTCACGTGCATGTTCTTCTAATAGTCATGTGTGTCAATGCTCAACAGCGACGACATCATCAACCTCGACACAATATGCACATACATGTATTTGCACGTGTACGCATGCACCGGTGCTTTCTTTTACGCCGATGCGACGGACCTACGTGCCGTCATTAACAATAATCCTAATGAAACTCGTTTCAATGTCGAACCGAGACTCGGGCACACATTCGAAACCATCTCGACATGTGCGCACACATTCGCAACGAAATCTGTCGGAAACTATTAATTTTTTTTCGTCATGTACACGCTGATTGCATTTCGCGAAAGACAGATGTCGAGTCATGTCGATCGATTGGGGGGGAAAAAAACGTACGTACATATAATGGAATCGATTTTTCGTTTCTATTTAGAGAGATCTATTCTATTTGTGCCGATGACTGCGTTATTTAAAAAAGGAAATTTTTTTTCACAGTTCGATGATCGGCATTTAGTGATTTCATATACAGTGGAAGCTAAAAAAAAAACGTTGTATTCGAAAGAAATTCAAGTTTATTTACAAAAGATTTATTAGCTAGCGCTGAAAAAAATAAAACGGATAAATTTAAATCGGCGTTTTTATTATCAGTAATAAACAAAACTGGAAAAAAGTCAAAATCAGCCTCAAAGTTATTCGGTCTGAGAAACTTTTTTAACTCTTATCGATCGTATGTCACCTCTGACGTGACATCACAACTTTACTCTATCAGTCGTATGTCACGTACGAGGTGACAAGACTGAACAAGTAACGACGTCCCTCATTGCTGAATGTACATACTGTATGTTTTTACAGTTTAATTTTTACTCGATAGCAGTCATATTTCAGCAATTATTTTACTTATGTTATAATATTAGGTTGGCAAATATCTCCCTTCCGCCTTCTGGTCTTTTGAATTTCGCAGCTATGTACAAAAAAAAAAAAAAAAAAAAGCGGAAGGGAGATACTTGCCAACCTAATATTTTATTCCGCCAAAAATGAATAAAGAAAACTATAGCAGTATGGAAAGTAACAGCGATAGTCGTAGTGAAATTTGTGAAAATGTTGAATATTCAGCAAGTGATTTTAATTCTTGTGATGAAAAAAGTGTTATATTTCAGCCAAGGAAAAAAAATTGATCCCTATTCAATATTCAAGTGAAGTGGAAAAAAATTGTTTCTGATTGTGATGAAGATTGGATTGAAATCGACAGTGATGACGAAGACATTTAAAGTGTAAATATAAATATTTTTATGCAATCTTTTTATATCGAGTAACTTTAGTTACTCTTCTCTTACAATAAACACTCAAATATATCTCCGACCTAGCGGAAAGTTAAGTACAAAATTCTAACCGTTAAATATCACCAGTACAATGACACAAATCACTCTGGCCATTTCATAATTTCCTATAAGTAATCGAATTATCACTCCAGTTTCTAGATTCTAACTCAATTGAACTCCTTTGGGATGTTTTTGAAAAAAAAAAGAATTAGAAAACGTACGATTATTGAAGATTTCAGCAGATGGATCGGCCATTATTCCTACTCAAATAACTATTAACTTAGTAAAATCAATGCTAAAAAGATTAAATCAAGTCCTGGATTGAAAGAGCTCGCTAAATGTTAAGAAAATACAATTGTAACTATGTTTTTAGTACTACATTGACCCATTAGTGCATAGTGTCCATTTAAACGGACCGCCAATTTTTGGCTAATATCAAGTAGGTTAACATAATTTCAATTGTTTGATCGTTACAGGCGTCATCGCTGATCTCTTATTTTATTGGAAAAATATCAAGTGTGTTGTTTTTATTGAATTTTGTACTAGTGCGCCATTTTGTTAATAGCCCATTTCTGTTCATTTTTAACTAGAAAATCAATTTATTCAACTTTATGCAGTAATGGGTTAATTCATGATTTTTGTCGCGTTCGATCGTTTAAGGCAGGGGTTCCTAACCCCGTGCCCGCCACTATTCGACAGATTTTTTTTCACAAACACTAATTAAAAATATAAATTGAAGATTTATATAAATTGAATATTTATATTAATTGAAGAAATAAAAACACTTATAAACGATAAAAATGAAAATTATGTTGAACTAACTGAGTCTTGCTGGCTGGTGGATTTGGGTTTTCTTGCAGACACCATGGAAAAATTGAATTCTTTCAATTTGGAGTTGCAGGGAAAAGACAAAAATATAGCTGAAATGATAAGCTCTGTAAATTCATTTAAAGCGAAATTGGCTTTGTTGATATCACATCTGCAGATCAAATCTCTTGTGCATTTCCCACATATGAAGAAAATGTTAGGTAACAATGAATTAAACGTGTCATTATTTATTGAGACCCTTCGAGTGCTTCAAAAACAGTTTGAAGAAAGATTTCTGCAGTTTACAAATATCGAGCCGATTGTCTCTTTTTGTATCAATCCTTTTACTTGCCAAATAAATGTAATGGAACTAGCCGCATGTATTGCAGATCTTGTTCAGGGGAAAGCAGAGAACTAGAGTTAGACATTTTGGACCTTAAGAATGATATTTTGCTAAAATCCTTAATATCAGAGGACTTATGGAACACAGTCGACAGAGAAAGGTTCCCATTTTTGAAAAAAGCGGCATATAAAATCAAATCGTTTTTCGGGTCAACGTATTTTTGCGAATCGTTGTTTTCAAACATGAATTTAATAAAATCACGATATAGATCTCGACTCACCGATGAGCATCTTTATAATTGTTTGCTAACAGGATTATCGTTATACTCTCCTAATTACGAGGCACTGGCCAATGAAATGCAATGCCAAAGATCACACTGACAGATTGATATTTTTTTTAATGTTTTCTTTTATGTTTTTTTAAATGACTTCTTTGTATGTGTGTTTTTTGTTTACTTTGTATTACGTTTTGTATGTACGTTTCTTTATGTGTATGTCATTTTCACAATAATTTTATTATTTTGAAATTATTTTTGTTTATTATTTTTTATCCTTGGTCAATTATAAATATCCTTAAAAAATAGCTGGTGCCCGCCGTCCTACCGATATTTTAGAATGCGCTCTAGGGTATAAAAAGGTTGGGAACCCCTGCTCTAAGCATTCTATGCAAATTCAAATAAAATTTATTGATCTAAAGTATACATATACATAAATTCTACAGTACATGAGATAATGAGTCGATGTGGTGTGTTACCTGTTAAGACATTTCACCAGTATGCAGTGAAAGCAGGTGTTTGTGTTTTGATGTTTGGGGTGTTTAGGAATGTGAGAGCACGGGAAACTTTTCAAAAAACCCGCTGAGCATACTATGCATATTAGAGTTCCGGCTATATACGTGGCTTCCGTTTCATGTAAAAATTTTACTCCAACGCCGCTAAAGAAGTTTCACTTCAAACATAATTGAAAATAAAAGAGAAATGGTCATTTTCCAGTTGGTCCTCTGAAAAAAAAACGTTTGTGGTGACCGCTGCTGTTCAGTTTTACATCGAATAGAATCAACAAATGGAGAAGATTTATTTTTGAATTAAATTATGTACTCCTCGAACGATAGATTTTTTTGAAATATCGATTTAGAACAAAATGACGGATATTCTAATTAAAAAAATCTCTCGTTTTTAAAAACAAGAGGAATTAAGAAATGGAAAAAAGCCTTCGTTCAAGGACTATTTTATTTATCTATAATAAACCAATAGAATCGAGTCGTTTTTAAGATATTTTGGTCATGCGTTTTGAAAATACGATTTTAAGAAAAATGGGGTACATCAGTTCCAAATCTAGTTTATATAAGTATTTGTGAAAAAACTAGTACGGCCATACCTCCTCCATCAATTTCAGTAGAATCAACCCTTATCGGTCGTATGTCACCTCTGACGTGACATTACAACTTTGCTCTATCAGTCGTATGTCACGTACGAGGTGACAAGACTGAACAAGTAACAACGTCCTTATTGATGAATGTACACACTGCATGTTTTTACAGTTCAATTCTTACTTACGTTCTATCATATTTCAGCAATTATTTTACTTATATTATAATATTTTATTCATCTAAAAATGAATGAAGAAAACTATAGCAATATGGAAAGTGACAGTGAGAGTTGTAGTGAAATATGTGAAAATTTTGAATATTCGGCAAGTGATTTTAATTCTTGAAAAAAGTGTTATATTTAAGTCAATGACAAAAAAATCGATCCCTATTCAATATTCAAGTGAAGAGGAAAGAGAAATTGTTCCTGATTGTGATGAAGATTCGATTGAAATCGCCAGTGATGACGAAGACATTTAAAGTGTAAATATAAATATTTTTATGCACAAAACTATCTTTTTATATCGAGTAACGTTAGTTACTCTTCTCCTACAATAAGCACTCAAATATATCTCCGACCTAGCGGAAAGTTAAGTACAAAATGCTAACGTCCGATAAGTGTTAAATATCACCAGGATAATGGCACAAATCACTCTGGCCATTTCATAATTTCCTATAAGTAATCGAATTATCACTCCAGTTTCTTGATTCTAACTCAAATGAACTCCTTTGGGATGTTTTTGAAAAAAAAGAGTTAGAAAGCGTACTATTATTGAAGATTTCAGCAGATGGATCGGCCATTATTCCTATCCAAATAACTATTAACTTAGTAAAATCAATGCTAAAAAGATTAAATCAAGTCCTGGATTGAAAGACTTGAGTCGTTTGAAGACTTGATTGAGTCGTTTTCTTTTTTGAAAAACTATTTTAAGAAAAATAGAGTAGAGAAGTTCCAAAACTAGTTTACACAAATGTTTGTTAAAAAAAAATAGTATGCCTATACCTCCTCTATCAATTTTTGTCGTATTAATTTGAAACTTTTAAATATTCTATAGAAAATACCAAAATGCAAAAATCGAATTTTTCGATCTGCTGACTGAGCATGACCTTTGAATACTTTTAAAACTTTTTTTCAATAAATAAACATACGTTATACGTGTGGTATGGATAATTCTACGGATTGCACTATGTAATAGAATCAGAGACCTCCGCTACGATACATGCCACTTAAAAATAACCTTCGATGTTGTTCCTTCGGCCAATTCCATTCGAATATGTTATTAATATGCATGCGTGATGACCGAAGAAAAAAAAAGTAATAATAGAAATAAGTAATAAAAACGACTCTCTCCGCATACGGACTACACAATGGCGGACACGTTGTCGTACATTCAATAACAATAATAATGATGATGATGATGGTAAACAATACGTTCTCGATGTCCGGCATGCAGATGACAACGAACACATCAACATCGATCGGACGTCTAGACGATCCCGGCGTCGTCGTCGCCGCGTAACCCTCCCCCGCCCGTCCCCTGGACACGATTCCTCGCGTCGCTCCCACGCACCGAACGGCGATCTCGCGCAAATGTGTATTATTTCATCGCGTACGACTTTTTCTATGCATAACAGATGCGTGGTGGTACACACATACACAGAGAGACACCCACACTCGCACACACGTGCGATGCGAGATGTCATATCGCGCCACACGATGACTAATTCGCATAAACACACACACACACGCACGCGGTCGGTCATAAATATTCATGGCGTATCGACGACGACGCGTCCTCGTCGAAGTCATTGTCTTGCACAGTGAGACTTTTTCGTCGTATGTTAATTTGTACACCGTGCAGGAATTGATTTACTCGGAAACGGAATCGACGATTGGAAATTTATTGTCAGACGACAAGTTCGATGGAAATTTATCTTCGAACTTGACAGAAGAAACGAACAGATATTGTTTTTGTTCTTCTCAGTAAATGGTTTATTTATAGTACAATTTATATGACATATATATATATATATATATATATATATATATATATATATATATATATATATTGTCAAATATCTCCCTTCCGCCTTTTTGTCTTTTGAATTTCTTCTATGTACAAAGCGTTACAGAGCTCAATATCGGGCAACATTATACATCATTTGAAAGGTCTTTACAGAGGGCTACAAAACGACGCTATGCATGATTAGTTTGGATACTGCGTTCAAAAGTTATAGACGTGTAAACATGGAGTTCACTAACGCCGAAGTTCGCGCTATTTTGAAGTTTTCTCTTCGTTAAAGGCAAATCCGCATTCGAGAAACGTTCCGTGAGATCAATAGTGTTTTGGGGATGGTACTCTATCACTTCGAACCGCGGAGGAGGAGGTTTCGACGATTCAGAGCCGGTGAAAACGACACCGTGGATAAGCCAGCCGGCGGAAGACCTGTGACGACGAATACCGATCAAATCGATGGAAATCATCGAGTTAGACCGGCATGTGACATCTCGTGACATCGCCCAGGAGATGGCAGTTAGTCACCGAACCATTTTAAACCATCTGCAGAAGGCTGGATACAAAAAAAGCTTGATGTTTGGGTGCCGCATGATTTGACGCAAAAAAACCTTCTGGACCGAATCAACGTCTGCGATATGCTGCTGAAACGGAACGAACTCAACCCATTTTATATCAAGCGGACGGTGACTGGCGACGAAAAATGGATCACATACGACAATATTAAGCGAAAACGGTCGCTGGAAAATAATTAAGCCCAAACAGTGGCCAAGCCGGGATTGACGGCCAGGAAGGTTTTGCTGTGCGTTCGGTAGGGATTGCAAAGGAATCATCCACTATGAGCTGCTCCCATATGGCCAGACGCTTAATTCTACCATCTACTGCGAACAACTTCGAAGCAGGCGATCGACCAGAAGCGTCCAGAATTGGCCGAGATTGAAGGGTGTAGTGTTCCACCAGGACAACGCCAGGCCACACACATCTTTAGTGACTCGTCAGAAGCTACGGGAGCTCGGATGGGAGGTTTTATCGCATCCACCATATAGCCCGGACATAGCGCCAAGTGATTACCACCTGTTCCTGTCCATGGCGAACGCCCTCAAAAGTTGGCCTCAAAAGAGGCTTTTGAAAAGTGGCTGTCCGAGTTCTTCGCAAATAAGGAGGAGGGTTCTACAAGAGGGGTATTATGAACACCTGCCGTCTAGATGGAACCAGATTATCGAACAAAACGGCGCATATTTGAACTAAATCCGATCACTGTAACACTTTTTATAAAGCATTGAATAAAGAGCAAAAAAGCGGAAGGGAGATACTTGACAACATAATATATATAATATCCTCCAAAAGTTAACTGAAAAAATACTTCCAATTTTTTAAGAAACATAATGTTTTAATAGCTTCGTTTCTCATCACTGGCTTGTATAGAGGGCCATGCAAATGTGACGATTTGTTTTATTAAAAAGAAACATGTAAATTAGGAAATATGTGTATAGTTTCTTCTGTTTCTTTTTAACAAATCACCGAATCCATCATTTAAAAACGTCCAGAATTCATTAATCGTATAGGAGTTGTGTTTCAATATGACAACATGACCCTGGGAGGGTGGGGTAACATTGTATATTTATTTTTCTTCTTCTTAACCCTTTGAGTGTCAATCAATTTCCTAGGAACTATGCTAAAATCGTCAAGGTATTTTTGCTGATTTTGCAGTAGTTTAGGAAAAAAATTATGAATCGCAATTAAATTAAGTTACATACTCAAAAACTCGAGAAAACCTTTATTATATTTGTTTTCATCTTTCAAATATATTCTTTGCTGATTCTATTATAAAATATTATTAGAAAAAAATATCGAACAAAATATACAATGTTAAAAAAAAATTAATGTTTGCTTTGAATACATAAATGAAGATAATTTTCAACTTTTAAGAAACTTTTGATAATAAATCTAAAATATTTGGTATGTTCTCTGATTGCACAGAAAAAATCATCCTTCTAGGCTCATAAATCATTGCAAAATAAAAATTTACACTTTTTACAAAAAAATGCTTTCAGTAGTGACACTGTTCCTGGAATCACTAACAACTGTGCTTTCCTACACACAGTCCATGGAGTCCTTTCTCACACTTAGCACACACTGTATTGGATCGTTTTATAGGTCATCCATCCGTGTTGGTGCATAAAACACACCTTCTCGAATTTCTGCTTGGCAATTAGTGCAATAATGCATCATCCGCTTTCATTACCATTCTCTGACTTTAGAATTACGGGATATTTGCTGCTATGAACCCAAAAACTGATTAGCATATCTATTCGTTTCGGCCACCATTAGATTCTACAATGTCAAAGTGAAGAACATGTCAAAATATTCCACAGGTTTAGCGTCGTGGGGAGGAGCATGCTTCGGACCAGATGATTCGAGAAAAGAAGGTCCAGACTGCACATATAAATCTTGATCAGGTTGTGTTTCGATATTATTTTCCCAGGTTGCATATTTTAAGTCTAACAGCAGAAAGCATGAATAAAAGAAATATGATGATACATAGCTGGCGTAGGGGGTTACCTCCAGGAAAGCTAGGTATATTAAGACTAGAAATCAAACACAAGTTAGACCAAATCGAAATCGCAAAAAAAAATTGTGTTTCGATAAACGCAAGAAATCTAGAATTGTTCAAATCTTACGAGCCATCTGTCAGTAAACTGTGAATTACTAGGATCTAATAGTGACACTACATGAGGAGCGCGATCGCGCTCTCCGGCTCTCTAAGGGTTAATCCTTTTTCACCACCACTTCTAAAGATAGATATCTGGGTTTTTTGACATTTTTCCCAGATCAGAATCAGAAGCCCGAACATTAAGCGAGATGACCTAGAAACAATCATTTGAAGATATATGGCATAATATCCTCAGATACGCCCAAGAATGTGCGCTCGAAATACCAGAAGACGAATAACACCAAACTTAAAAAAATATGACAAAAAACAATATGACAAAACGAGACCACAGGCAAGTTTGATCTTCGGTCAAAAATTATTGAAGATTTGGACGGGATATAGTTTTTTGCAGATAAAGACGGGTCTTTCTACGAACGTGGAATTACGAAGTTCGTCGAAAGGTGACAAAAGGTCATCGAACAAAATGGCATATAGGTTATTGATTAAGGGGGTATTCTAGTCTAGAATTTCGAAAAAATCAATTTTTTGCATATTTTCAAAGTTTAGACCTTTAAGAATATGTCCTTAAGAGGATTTTTCGAAATTCGAATTATTTTCAGAGTTATAGCTATTTTTGTGGGTCTAAACTCGACTCCAAATTTTAAACGCGTTTTTCTCGAAACGACTTTTTTCGACACGGTTGACGTGATATCTCAAGTTCTAATGGACCGATTTAATTGAAATTTGGTACAGAGCTTCTCAATATAACAATGATTGCCCTCGCCTAGGATTTTTTTGAAAATTTTGTTTTTTACTATTTTTTAAAAATTCCGAAAGTTGAAAAAAATAGGGCAAAAAATGACTGTTTTTCACACTGCCGCCATTTTGCGAAAAAAATATTTTTTTTAATTTCCCTAGGCGGGGATACTACTACAACCTTCTTTTTCAATAATTTCAAAAAAAAATTGTTTCATATGACTAGAAGGATTGGAACCACGTCAACCAGGAGACACCTTTTTTTCGAGCCCCCACTTTGCCAGCCTGTAGCTTTTTCAATTTTGAATTTTTTGTTTTTCATAATACTTTTTTGTACTCTTAAAATGTCAATAAATAACCGATAAAAAATGGATAGTAAAAATATATGTTGTTTTTTTTATAGCGTCCGGAAAAACACCTAAAATTCGTGCGTCTAGACTAGAATACCCCTTTAAATTTTGTACTTTATATAAACAAATAACATTCGAAACACATAATCGAAATGATTTTCCGACAACTCAATAGTAAAACCGTTGAAATGAGAGACAAATAAGGGTGTCGTCGATACTTTTATCTCATGAAACGGGATGAATTCCATTTTAACAAAGAAATTCGTTTCCGAAGAAGAAGAAAGAACGAAAATGTAAGAGAAAAAACTTAACCTGAGATTTTAATCTTTTTTTTATATTCTTTATCTGACTAAACGTTCGTGAGATTATTTTTTTATTTAAAAAACGACTAAAAAACGATCATTACTTTTTTAGTCGTACGATTAATCGGATATAAATTTAATCACTGGCTTGTTATTCATTTCTATGACTAATAATTCAATCGGATGAAAATTTATTCAAATAACGTCCTACTCTGGAAGAGACTCGCGATCAATCTGTACACGAACTCGAATCGATCTGTACTCTCATTTTTCTGTATAGATCGAATAGCGCTCTTCTCCACGCACGTGTGTTTGCGTGTAATTATACACTTGTGTGTACGTAAATAAATAATAAACAACAATGCGCCGGATCGAAACACGATACGACCGCTTGAATGACGGTTTTAATTGCAGTGTATGTCGCAGTCTCGCGACACATTAAAAACCTTCAGCGGACGAGCGGTAGGTACACAATAAACGACGTATGTATCGGGTTGGCGAAGAAGTAATTGCTGTTTTTTCACTCTGATGGATGTCTTTAACCTTATTCTAAACTGCGAATTCGCTATGAAATTTGACAGGTAGATTGCCATTTGTTCCTTGCGAAACTATTTAAATAGTAAAAGATTCACTTCGGATCAGGTTATCAAAACGTACTTGTTTCATCAGTTTTTCGCCCAGAAAGATCAAATTTTTTCTCAGCACAGAATTACGAAAATGCCTGAAAGATGGCCAAAATGGTCAATAAATTGTTGAATAAAATTATTCCATTCCGTGAAAAAAAATCGTCTTTCACTTGATTCAAAAACCCGCAATTACTTCTTTTCCAACCCCATATGTGTTTATGTGTGTGTGTGTTTTCTCTGGTAGTTTGCCGAGACTCCGACACCGTCCTGGAGTGTCTGTCGACGATGACAAAACAAACGTGCCGGCGCGTGTGATATTTCGCACGTTTCGCCACTCAACGACGGCGATAATGGGACGTGGCAAAAAGAATAAACTCGGAATAGAGACGAGAGGGATGATGGGGTTGCGTACGGTGGAGTGAAACGAACATGATTACTTACACGAAGTCTGTTCAAAAAGAAAACCCCATATCCGAGTCATTTTTTTTGGTGATATTTTCCTGTTCCTATTTCTCCTGCGGTCTTCTTTTTCCTCAACGTCCCTGGAAAATTTAGAAAACCCCGACAATCGTTATGTATCTTAGATGATTTATAATTATTATATTTTCTTCTCATGTTTGTTATTTTCATACTTCACCACCTGGGAAAAATGTATCCAGGTTCCAAATCAATAACTTCCTCTATCCATCGGTCGTCCCCTCTTCTTACTATATGACCGACTCTTGTGAATTCCATTTCGAACTCCTCACCTTTTTATTTCAGTCACAAACCTTCCTCGACAAAATTTCCCAGATCAGTCGACGATTGACGATTAACGAAACCGTCTCTGTATATGTGTGCAAAACCAACAAACGGCCGCGTATCGATTCCACGACGTGCAGCAGAGATGTATTAATTGAGCCGTCGTCGTCGTCGTCGTGACGCGCGCGTCACCCTAAACTAACCGGCGAACGCGCTCCGTGCAGAATCGATATCTGACGGCATTTGACCTCATTCACACATCAGGTTCAAGGGCTCGTTATTTATATTTGTTCCGAACGGGGGAAAAAGTTAGGAACGAACGAACGTACGTGCGCGTTCGGCGATGAGAAGAAGAGAGGAAGATTAACGCGTCGGCGGCTAAACATTTTTTTTATACAGACAAGTGAAACGGCATCTCGCTCTCTCGTATCTTCTTCAATAATTCTTCGTGTAAACTTTAACAGGTTGATGCCGGCGCTGTCATTTGTACTGAATCCACTATTGTTAATTATATTGGATTAGGGAAAAGGTATTTTTACGATTTAATGATAGACAGAGGTCTGGTTGATTTTGACAGTGTGCCATTTTATATATATATTAGGTTGGCAAATATCTCCCTTCCGCCTTCTGGTCTTTTGAATTTCGCAGTTATGTACCAAAAAAAAAAAAAACGGAAGGGAGATACTTGCCAACCTAATATATATATAAAGAGAGAGAGAGAGAGAGAAAGAAAAAGAGGGAGAAAATTTTACAATAAGAATGTCAGAACTTTGACAACTAATGGCAGCCATGTTTGATTTTTTAAACTCATTTTTAAATTTCAACTCGGAATAGTTTGGCAAATTATCATGGAATGTTTAACACTTCAATATAAATGGTAAAAACTTCAATTGACTTATTGAAACAAGAGTTTAATATGTCGATTATTTCACGAAATTGATCCTTCGATTGGCCACCAACCAAGATGATGTGATCCAACTCCATTGGATTATTTTTTGTGGGGTTATGTGAAATCATTGGTCTATTCTGATAAACCATAAACAACAGAAGCATTTAAAATAAACATTGAACGTGTAATTCATTAAATTGGAAAAGTATGTGAAAGAGTGACTAAAAATGGGACAAAGTGAACTCGTGGTGGTCAAAATGAATGAAATTGTGTTCCATCAATAATGCCATAGAATATGGTTAAAAATAAAAACAATAAATGAACTGGTTTTTTTTGAAAGTGGTATAAGTCCATTTTTTCATATATTGAGATATTTAAGGGTTTGCATTTGAGTTAATTTAAAAATATTGGCCAACTTTAATCAAATCGAGTGATGTTTTTTACACTATACACCTTTTAAATTTTATTATGAAATAATAATTACTAACATTATTTTACAAAATAAACGATTTTTTAGCTCCACATGGACTTATACCACTTTCAAAAATAACATATTACAAGAAGTAAAAACAAGAGCAAATTTAAGTCCATATTTTTATAGACATAAGCTTTACTGAAATGGATTTTTATGTAAAAAAGTAATAGTTAAAATGAAGACATTTAAATACACGAATAACTAAGTTTATTAAGAGTTTATTTCAGTTATATTAAAAATATAAAAATGAAAATTACTTCGTTAAGATCTTTAAATAAAAAAAAGATATTTTAAACTTAGTTTTCTTTTACACTTAGCATATTGAAATATTTATGGTGAATAGGTGGTATATAAGGTAATAAACCTATCATATCGTTATATTTCTCTCTTGTTATGCTCCTTGAAGTTTTATAAAGCGGTAACATATTGATTTTTCTGAGGATTTTCGGTCTTCCCTTTTTTCCAAATAAAAAAATTGTTTTAAATGGAGCATTTTCTTCCATACTAATTTTATAAAACATTTTGTGAGGTTCATTCCTTTTGAACCTCATCCAACATATTTTAAGCCGGTTTACAATTTCTCCGTCCGTATTTTTTTTTCTGTTTGATATTGCCTCTTCTAGAGATTTGGTCGAGACAAAGTCTTCTCTTTTCATTTCATACAAAATGAAGCTGTTTTTTTATTATTAAGCCTTTATTGCATCATAATAATCTGCTAACGAGCAGCGTGCACTGAAGTAGCAATAATCAATAATAATTCCAATAAGAAAGTTGTTTTCATTATAATTATTAGGAATGGACTTATTCCACTTTCAAAAGAAATATTTGTGCGATAGCATTGTACAGCAAAACTGTTTTTGTTTATTTTATATCAAAATAGAACTCTATTGAAATTGTGATTGTAACTATAAAGAGAAGGTGTCTATAGCTCATCAAAATTACCGTTAACTTAGTTTTTTTAAAAAGTGGACTTATACCACTTTCAAAAAAACCAGTTCAAATAATTAATTACTTAAATACTTTTTTGTTTTATTTCCATTCACATTTCTGAAGCGTTTATTGGAAAACCCAATATATGGTCCATATACTTGGAGACCTCATTTCCGTAAATCAAATTTTCTGGGCGTCACGAATATGTTTGAAAGAATTGAAAAATATTGGCAAATGTTAATAAATTCAGGTTATGTTTATAAACTTGTTAAATTTCATTACGTAAAAATAACTAAATAATCATACAAATAACAGTAAATTAAATCCGCGTAGTATTTAAAAATTTAAGAATATGAGGTTATTAGCATACCAATTATTAGTATGCCAATATTCAGTATATAGTGTTTTTTTATTTTTATAGCATTATGTATATACATTTAATTTTAAATGGACTTATACCACTTTCATTAATAACAAATTGAGCCGTTTGTTTTTGATAGTGCAATAACTCCATTTATTTATATTAGGTTGGCAAATATCTCCCTTCCGCCTTCTGGTCTTTTGAATTTCGCGACTATGTAAAAAAAAAAAAAAGCGGAAGGGAGATACTTGCCAACCTAATATATTGGGATATGATATTTAAAGGTTTGCGTTTGAATTACGAAAAATCGACTTTGGAATATTTTTAGTTGTATTATATAAAAATTTATAAATTTATCAATTATTGTTTATTTATAAATTTTCCAAAAATTTTTCAAAAAAGTATGGTAAAAGAAATTATCATCAAAAAATATTACCATAAAATTTACCATACTTATCAAATGACCTTCGTACATGTGACGCGTGGGCTGCAAAAGGAATTTATTATCCATAGCCCAGTGTCACATATGTGTGCCGGTTTGTAAAATTGCTAATTTCACTCATTTAGAACGTTATAAATACATCGCTCGAAAATTAATGACAATCCGGTATCATATTTGAATAATCAAACGTCTGGTCTGTGGTGGCGGTTTTTCTCCTGAAGCCCTGGTAGCGAACGACGAGTTAATTTTATGGGTAACTTGTGGAAGTTCGTGAAAAAGGAAATGCCAGAGATGGGGCGCGTATTTGACAAAAAGCTAATAATCGATTATCAGAGTATGGCAGAACGATCTTCGACAATATTCGGATGAGTTTGTGATGCACGAGCAATTTTCCACGTACGCCTTTCGAAAGTGTGTACGAGGAATATTTCGATTACGTCGCATACACGAGACAACGAATGCAGCGCCGGTACTCGAACGAGCGACCACTACGCGTCATCGTCACGCGCGATTTGGAAATTTCTAATTTCCCGACGAAGCGCGCGCTCTCGAAACGGTTTCTTCGACGACACCATTACGACGACTGTTATTGTTGTTGTTGTTGTCGATGTGGTGATCGACATTTCTATTACAATTGCTATTCATAAATCGAAAACGTGAAACCGGTGGCCTTGTTACTAAACGATTTGTTACGATCTTTACGTATTTCGACTCGTTCGCCTGCTGCCAATTAAAAGTGAATTCAGATTTCAAACGCGCGATCGGTAGTGCAATTCAAAACGAAACGTTCATAAATATTGAACGCATTCTTCGTTACGGTCCGAGCTATACGAACGGTTAAAATAGTGCCTTCAATTATAGGGATTTGTCTAATCGATCGGACAGTACGTTTATTTTCACGTACTAGTTTTTTTTTAATTGCTCTAAATTATGTTTTTCTTAATGTGATGAATGGACGTTTGGAACAGAAAATTTTTTGATCAAATTGACTACATCCATAGGAAAATCAAGGAAACGATTTAGAATCGATAAGAATACCATACAATAGAATACCAGGAGATAGGAATCGTTCTCAAAATCATCTAAAATGATAATACTCATGTATCTGAATTATGGCAATTGATTGAGTTGGGTTTGCGATTTGTCTAATCGATTCGTTTTTCCACGTACTAGTATTTTTTAATTCACATTAAAAAAACGTGTTCAATATTTAGTAAGTACGATGTATACTGAATTATCAGAAAAGTTTCGAAGAAAAAAATTAACTGTTGCTAATTAACTACCGAGTGAGAGAAACATTTACAACAAGAAAAAATTAGCTAATCATAGAAGTGACGATTTTTCTCTACGCAAATACAATATATAAGGTCATCCGAATGCCACACACTGATTTGTGTTTTATTAAAGAGAAACTATACACGCGTTTCCCTATACGCCACCATATACACATGTTTTCTTTTAATGAAACACAAATCTAAATCAAGTATTCTACCGCAATGTGCTCGAAAAATTACAAAGGGTTTGGACGAGCCTATGGTTAAATGCTCCCTGTCACAGTCTTGCATCGCCTTACAATTTTACGTTTCTTAAATATTTTGGAATAATCGAAAAAAGAGCATTATTTTAAGTATTTTCTAATTACCCTATTAGTGCTATTATCATTAATTACCTCATCTGTAAATTCCAGATGGATTCTGCACAACACAAATCTAGGCGTTACATTTGGATGCCACTATGTATAGAATGTTTTTTTAACCCTTTAACTGTTTAATTTTGTTTCGAAAAACTTTTTCTGCCTGCTTAATTATTTTCCAGCGAAGACGAGTATACTCGACATAAACAGAGTAAAATGTTTCTGCCTATAAAAGTAGGCAATTATGATTAAAAATCAAAAGTTGCGTGTTGGTTTTTTAGAAAATATATATTTTTTATTTATAAATATATATTTTTTAGAAAATATACAAGCTATTGTGTATTAAAATAAATAAGGTTGCCAGACTAACGAATATTCTAAAATGTACATTTTTTAAAAGATCTTTATTTGCCCTTTTTCAGGGAAAAAAATTACAGTTGATTCGTTTAATAATAATACGAATGCGATTTTTTTTATCTTCACGACGAGTATACTCGACATTATGCGAAAAATTTTCGTTTCGCTCTGACGAGTATACTCGACATCAACAGTTAAAGGGTTAAGAGTGATGGAACTTTAAAATAAATCCCTATCGAAAGTTCTATCTAATCTAAAAAAATATTTTTATGTGTGTGTGTGTGTATATATATGAGATCCGTTTGATAAATATGGTACAATTATTTATTGTTTAATTTAATTAATTAAGGGGTTATACGCAGTTAGAAATTTCAAAAAATCGATTTTTTTCTTTTTGCATTTTCGGAATGCACATATATTTGAGTATATTCTCTGAAAATTTGAAGTAAATCCGATAAATATTTTCGGACATACACCTGAATTTGTAAGTAATTTTTAACTATGTGTCAACTACTTCCGAAACTTCAAACGCGTTTATCTCAAAACGGTGTTTTCATAGTCGGTGATCTCGATATCTCAGAAATGGCTGAACCGATCGGTCTCAAATTTTCACACAATCTTCTCAAATATATTCCTCAGGTATTGAACGAAGGAATAAGGTTTACAAAAATTATTACTATTTTTTTTAAACAATTTGGAGCGAAAATTTGAGTAAAAAACGAAAATTTTTTTTCAAGTAGACGCCATTTTGTCAAAAATGAAAATTTTTATTATTCCTTCGTTCAATACCTGCATTAATCTATCCTTTAAAAGAATTGACCATATTTTTTGATTTCGGATAATCCAAACCGCCGATATGGAGATCACCGCCAAGCGCCTTTTTTTGGAGGTCGTTCGGGACATCGTCTGCAGGAGCGGTGCACTTCAATATTTTTTTATGATCGACATGTTATTTTATTCTTGAAAGTAGGATCTATTCAAATAACCATAATTTGTAATTGCAAAATAAATACTGTTTCTAAAAAAAATTCCTAAAAAAACGTCGTTTTTGCGCCTCGCAACTGCGTATAACCCCTTAATTTAATTAAATTTTTCAATTTAGTTTTTCTTATTTTTTACCATACTTATCAAACGACCCTCGTATATATATATATATATATATATATATATATATATATATATATATATATATAGTCTGTTCACGCTTAAAAAAACAGAGTATTTCGAAAAAAACATTTTGTTAACAGAGATAACAACAGCCGCCGCTGATCTGTCTCTATTAGATTCACTTTCCGTTGCCAATACTCGAATCGAGTACGAAACGCAATTACTGTTGTATCGTTTCGTGTATTTAAATCTTACAGAGATAACATTTTCGTCGAGAATCGGCTCGGAAGCAACACACACACACACAACACCGCAACCGTCGTCGCTGATGTAATTTTTAATTACCTCACGTTTCGGTTTAAATCCAGCCGTACTGTCATCGGAACAGATAACAGCAGATATCAGCTACGCCATGTTTGTTTATTTATTTGTTCATCCGTTTATTTATTTGTTTGTTTGTTTTAATTGATAAGCGTTTACATTGACAATCTTCCACTTGAGCTAAATGAAATAAATTGAAATGTAAATAAAACGGTCGATTATCTTTCGCATGGACTTGTGTGATTTATTTTAACTTTTATTTTTAATTATCGCGCGGTTGAAATTACTCGTAGTGTTTACTACAACTATGATTTTATTAAAACCCTTCGCACTCCGAGCAATTTGGCTATGCTCTGGTAGTCAACTGCAAGATGTTTTTTCTTAGATTTCCGAGTTACGGAATGGCCAATAAAAAATATTTGCAGTTTGTTAGATTATACGATTTTTAGAATAATAGTACAATAAACGTACAGAAGTATAGATAGGCGATGACACTGAGATCGCTTATCAAAACTTAAAGATAAACTGTGGACAGTGACACTGGATCTAGGAGTGGAACGCCTTCAAGTGTCTGGGCAGTACATCTGGCCTTGGAATACAAAGGATTAACCCTTATCGGTCGTATGTCACCTCTGAAGTGACATTACAATTTTGCTCTATCAGTCGTATGTCACGTGAGAGGTGACAAGACTGAACAAGTAACGACGTCCTCATTGTTGAATGTTTTTACAGTTTAATTCTTACTCGATAGTAGACAACACATTCTGTCATATTTTACAGCAATTATTTTACTTATATTAGGTTGGCAAGTATCTCCCTTCCGCTTTTTTTTTTGTACATAGCTGCGAAATTCAAAAGACCAGAAGGCGGAAGGGAGATATTTGCCAACCTAATATTATAATATTTTATTCCTTCAAAATATCAATTAAGAAAACTATAGCAGCAATATGGAAAGTAACAGTGATAGCTGTAGTGAAATATGTGAATTTTTTTAATATTCGACAAGTGATTTTAATACTTGTGATGAAGGAGACAGTAATACAAGTATTATATTTCAGTCAATGACAAAAAAAAAATCGATCCCTATTCAATATTCAAGTGAAGTGTAGAGAGAAATTGTTCCTGATTATGTTGAAGATTGGATTGAAATCGACAGTGACGACGAAGACATTTAAAGTGTAAATATAAATATTTTTATGCACAAAACTATCTTTTTATATCGAGTAACGTTAGTTACTCTTCTCTTACAATAAGCACTCAAATATATCTTCGACCTAGCGGAAAGTTAAGTACAAAATGCTAACGTCCGATAAAGGTTAAAATAATTTTTAATAAAATAATTAAAATAATAAAATGAAATTTAAAAAAAAACTATAAAATACATTTTCAAAACATTGCAAATTATAGAAGTGTGCAACGAATATTCAAGAATTACTATTTAAATTTGAAGGATCCAAGGGATGTAAAAATGATTTTTTATTATTATTTAATACTCGGTTTTCTTTTAACACCAAAGAAGCAAAAAATAACATTAGAAATCGAGTGCAACAGAGCACTAAAAAGAAAAGTACAACGAAGTCTGTATTTCAGATTTTTATTTGCATTCGTATTTTTGTTTGCTGTAAGAATGTTGGCAATGTACGATAGTACATACCAACATGAATAATTATTTCAATCTGAATTACACAAATGAATTTTAACTCCAACTCCACAATAATTCAGTGTTCAATAATCACTTATTATTCACTTATTATTTATAAATAAATCGTCAGAGCCTTTCTGTTAAAATCCAGACTAACTTTTTTATATATACATATGAGCTGGTTTTTTTGAAAGTGGTATAAGTCCACTTTTTAAAAAAAACTAAGTTAACGGTAATTTTAATGAGCTATAGACACCTTCTCTTTATAGTTACAATCACAATTTCAATAGAGTTCTATTTTGATATAAAATAAACAAAAACAGTTTTGCTGTACAATGCTATCGCACAAATATTTCTTTTGAAAGTGGAATAAGTCCATTCCTAATAATTATAATGAAAACAACTTTCTTATTGGAATTATTATTGATTATTGCTACTTCAGTGCACGCTGCTCGTTAGCAGATATTACTTATCTAGTAGACTTTGTCTCAACCAAATCTCTAGAAGAGGCAATATCAAACAGAAAAAAAAATACGGACGGAGAAATTGTAAACTGGCTTAAAATATGTTGGATGAGGTTCAAAAGGAATGAACCTCACAAAATGTTTTATAAAATTAGTATGGAAGAAAATGCCCATTTAAAACAATTTTTTATTTGGAAAAAAGGGAAGACCGAAAATCCTCAGAAAAATGAATATGTTACCGCTTTATAAAACTTCAAGGAGCATAACAAGAGAGAAATATAACGATATGATAGGTTTATTACCTTATATACCACCTATTCACCATAAATATTTCAATATGCTAAGTGTAAAAGAAAACTAAGTTTAAAATATCTTTTTTTTTATTTAAAGATCTTAACGAAGTAATTTTCATTTTTATATTTTTAATATAACTGAAATAAACTCTTAATAAACTTAGTTATTCGTGTATTTAAATGTCTTCATTTTAACTATTACTTTTTACATAAAAATCCATTTCAGTAAAGCTTATGTCTATAAAAATATGGACTTAAATTTGCTCTTGTTTTTACTTCTTGTAATATGTTATTTTTGAAAGTGGTATAAGTCCATGTGGAGCTAAAAAATCGTTTATTTTGTAAAATAATGTTAGTGATTATTATTTCATAATAAAATTTAAAAGGTGTATAGTGTAAAAAACATCACTCGAATTGATTAAAGTTGGCCAATATTTTTAAATTAACTCAAATGCAAACCCTTAAATATCTCAATATATGAAAAAATGGACTTGTACCACTTTCAAAAAAACCAGCTCATATAGTAATTTGTGTTTTGTGTCCTTATTCAATCCATCTACAACTGGGGGTCGAATCTTTCATTTCATTTCGTCATCTGGTCTTGCAAGCATGAAGTGTTTTCGGTTATTTATTGTTTATTTCATAGATTTATGATCTTTTTCGATGACCTGAATTGATTTATTTATTAATTGTGACGGTATTCGAAAATGTTTAACGATTTGTCAGGTCTGTCCTAGATGAATTGAACACATCTTCATGCGTTAGTTTTGTGATTTCATTTAGTAACTTTTAAAAAAAATATTTTTTACAAAATCCAAACAATATATTACGATTAATCATTTCGATTATGATGGACTTATTTCTAATCAATACATAAAAAGACACAAACGTAATCTGATTGTGATTATTGATGGATTTTCTACAATGAATATAGAAAATATCATACCGTGTGAGTTTCAATTCGATTCACTGTATCGATTTAATGATTTTCGTGAACATCCACATCTATACAACTTGACACATAAATCGCCATACGACTATCTAAATAGAAAGATCTTCAATATTCTGACAACCAACAACCGTATTTTCCACAACTTGAATTGTCGTTTTGCAAACGGGGAGGTCGATATTAATTTATATATATATATATATATATATATATATATATATATATATATATATAAGTTTACATTTGAATATGAAATGACTTTAATGTATGTAGTTTCATGTTAATAAACCAACAATATTTTAAAACGTGTTTTATCGCTTGACATAGTCTATTTTAAACGTGTGATTAAACTTTTATTGCAAATACAATGTTCTATTTATAAAGTATTGTTACACATAAGGAAGCTCTTTTATTAAAAAAATATTTATACATATTTTTTATACACATACATACATACATACATACATACATACATACATACATACATATACATATATTAGGTTGGCAAATATCTCCCTTCCGCCTTCTGGTCTTTTGAATTTCGCAGCTAAATTCAAAAGACCAGAAGGCGGAAGGGAGATATTTGCCCTAATATATATATATATATATATATATATATATATATATATATATATATGTATGTATATGTATACATAAAATAGGGTGTACGTTAGGAGCGCATAACTAAATTTTTAAATAAAACGCATCCTTTTTTGACTGAACGATGATGAATGTGTGTTCCACAATATAATATAATACAATACAGATTTATTTTTATAATAAAACTGTATAAGAGAGTAGTACATAAGTTTTTAACCATTATCGGTCGTATGTCACCTCTGACGTGACATTACAACTTTGCTCTATCAGTCGTATGTCACGTGCGAGGTGACAATACTGAAAAAGTAACAACGTCCATATTGCTGAATATATATATATATATATATATATATATATATATATATATTAGGTTGGCAAATATCTCCCTTCCGCCTTCTGGTCTTTTGAATTTCGCGGCTATGTACAAAAAAAAAAAAAAAAAAGCGGAAGGGAGATACTTGCCAACCTAATATATATATTTATTCATGTAGGAAAATATTTCAAAAAATACCACACATTGAAAAAATATAAATAACATTTAAGCTTGAAAATTACACGTTTAATAAAATGTAAATATAAATATGTTTATGCACAAAACTATCTTTTTATATCTTCTCTTACAATAAGCACTCAAATATATCCCCGACTTGGCGGAAAGTTAAGTACAAAATGCTAACGTCCGATAAGGCTTATTATAGTTTAGTATTAAAATAAGACACTATACTATAAAAATTGAGAGACATTTTCAAGCTATTGAATTTTAATTTTTATATAGCTTACAATGACAAGTGACAGGAAAAAATTCAAAAACCTGCATGAATAAAAAAAAAATGTGCGCTCGTGATGGGACATCCCTCTCTCTCTCTCTCTTTCTATATATATATATATATATATATATATAAAGATATCCCATCAAAAGTGCACATTTTTTTTATTCATGCAGGTTTTTGAATTTTTTCCTATCACTTGTCATTGTAAGCTATATAAAAATTAAAATTCAATAGCTTGAAAATGTCTCTCAATTTTACAGTACAATATATATATATATATATATATATATATATATATATATATATATATATATATATATATAAAGCACTGGTTGAAAATTTGTCAACACTAACGACAATCATTTGTTATTACATGTCAAAGTATGTTATTTTTACGATCTACATCGTGTTTTACATGAATTTCATCGAGAGGATTTTATACACATATAAAGACTATTCCATGTTTAGATGAACGTCGATACGGTTTTTCCATTTTCCGACATTCGAAATGTCGCCAGCAAAAGAGAAATTCAATTTCGGTCGCACGTACGACCGCGTCCTCCTTGACCGCCGACCGAGACCGGACGCGAGAGGAAAAAGAAAAAACAGAAAACCCGCAGAGACGTCAATCTGACAGATGTGCACCTACCTGTCCCAGCACCGACTGCAACGTCGACGTATCTCTGATCCCGGCCTCGTGTCTGAGTCGTGCCCGTTCGACCCTCGCCAGTGTCGGCGAATCGAGTATCGACGGCGCGCGACTTCCCATCACCGGACTCGAACATCCGTCCACTTGCACCAACATGTCGCACTGACAGTCGTTCGGTTTAATACACGCGCACGGACGGACGATTGAAATCCATTAAATTCACGCACGCACGCACGCACACACTCTCTACTGACTACGAAATGAGACACACACACACGCACCGATTGCGAACGATTTATCGAGATGTTGCCTGCACGACGACTGACATTGTACTGGCATCGACTCGCGCATGCCGTGCCTATAATAATTCGGTCCGCTATGCTGGCACGGCTGGCTGTCAAAACGTTCAGTCGATTGGTCGCACTGACGACCGTCTTGTTTGTGTAAATAATCAATAGTACGTGCTCGATGTTTTCGTTTCGATTCTGATGTGTTCGGATTTTCCGTGTCGAAATATGATCGAGTGACGTTAGTGGCCCGCTCCGACAGACGATGGAAGTGCAACTCGAGGTCAAGCTGCATCAGGCGATCGCGAACGGCGACACGAACAACGTCAATAGGTTATTGCAACAAGGTAAAAACCGACCCCCCGACGACGACGACGACGTCTGTCGCGAATGCAACGACGCTGTTTCGTTCGACAGGTGCCGACATCAGCAAGCTCGTCGACGGGAAATCGGCGCTGAGCGCCGCGGCGATCGCCGGCAACGTCGCTATCCTCGACGACATCCTGTCGGTCATATCGAACGAGAACTCTGATAAGGACACGTCGGAGATGTTCACGAGGAAGCAGCACGAGGCCGATCGGAACGGACACCGCAAGAAGACGAACGGCGGCACGGGCGCGTGCGGAACTAACAAGTACGATCAGAGCAACCTCGGGTATTATATCGTCGTGCACGACGAACCGGACGATCGGAACGACGCGCGCGATCAGACGAACGAGGATAACACGCCGGAGGGGATGGACCGGCTCGAGTGGGACGTCGAGATCAAGGACGGGCATCAACCCGACGGCTCGGAACCGGACTCGTGGGGCTCGTTGTACAGGTATGATACGGATCGCCGGGAAACGGACACAGACCGATATAGTTCGGTTCGTAGGTGGTACGCGGCGATTCTGGACAAGACCGCCGACATGCTGAAGTATCCGCCGAAGTACGACGTGAACCAGAAAGACGATTCCGGCAAGACGGCGTTACATTACGCGGTCGAGCACGGACACGCCGAGGCGGTCAGGACGTTACTCGAAGCCGGTAACGACGTGCCGGACGATCGGCCCGCACGGCGAGTAAGAGAGCGCGTTTCTGTTCCCCAGGTTGCCAGACGGAAGTCAGCGGCACGGTCGTCTGGACGCCGTTGCACATCGCGTGCAACGTGCCGAAGAACACGGAAATCGTCAGATTGCTGTTGGACACGGGCGCGAGGGTCGACGCCGAGCTGTTCGACCGCCGGACGGCTCTGCACGTCGCGGCGGCCGCCGGCGAGATCTCGTCGATGATCCTGCTGCTGAACAAGGGCGCGTCGGTCGAGGCGCGCGATCTGTACGACAGGACGCCGCTGTCGCTCGCGGTCATGTTCGCCGACGAGGACACCGTCCGGGTGTTGCTCGAGTACGGCGCGAAAGTCAACGTCGAAGACTTTCAAGGTATCGGGATCGCCGACTCCTCTCTTTTTTTGTCACCTCGACCGATAGAGGGTATTCACACTAGTCAACATTCATACAGTATTCACGTCCATCACCTCTCGTCTCACATCCTGGCTAAAAAAATTAGTTTTCACGAAAGAGGGCGTGAGACGAGCGGTAATGGTCCGTGAATACCGTATGCATGTTGACTGGTGTGGAATGGCCTATAGGGTACACGCCGCTGTACACGGCCGTCTGGCAGAAATCGATGGGCACGGTCCGTATGCTGCTGAGGGCCGGCGCGAAGATCAAACAGTCGCACTGTCTGCTCCACCACGCCGTCACCGTGCAGGACGAGGACATGGTCAGACTGCTGCTCGACGCCGGCAGCGTGCCGAACCACGTGAACGACGAGGGCGACTCGGCGTTACTGATCGCCGTCAGGACCGGCAACATCGATCTCGTCCGACTGCTGCTCGAGCACGGTACGTCGTCGTCGGCGACGTCGATTTCGACCGCGTACCGATCGTACGGTTTCACGTTGAAGGCGCGCAAGTCAACCAGATCTCGGCGAGCGGGTACAGCTGCATCCACGAGGCCGTGCAGCACATACTGAACTCGCACGTGTTCGAAGCGATGTACAACGTGCTGTACGACAGCGGCGCCGACGTGAACCTCGCGTCCGGGCTGAACTCCGACCTGACGCCGCTGTTCCACTCGCTGTTCCTCGGCAGGACGAACGTCGCGGCCGTGCTGATCCGTCACGGCGTCGACGTCAACTGCTACGACAATCGGCTGGCGATCCTGTCGGTGATGCGCCAGGAGAAGTACTTCTACATCGCCAAGCTGCTCGTGTACGCCGGGTTCGAGGTCAGGTACGGCGGCCGCGACGTCACGTACCGGCCGGACGGCGCGTACGACACCGACGGCTTCAACGGATGGATGTCGTACGTCAACTTCAATCCGCTGATGCTCGTCGACCTGTGCAGGATCAACATCAGGAAGAGATACAGGACCGACGTGTACAGAGCGGTCGACGGGCTGCCGTTGCCGTGGACGTTAAAACAGTTCTTGAAACTAGAGGACGTATGCACGTAGTGGACTCGTACGTCGTACGGAACGAGCGCGTTCGGAAACTCGTCTAGTCTTTCTCGTCCGTACGTACGCACGCACTCGACGCTCTAGCTTTAACTAGCCTCAGTAGGAATTCGCGCTAAATGAAAAAAAGTCATGTTCTTCGACGAATATTCTGTGATTTCATTATTTATATACGTATGGATAAGGAGGAGGAGGACGACGACGGGGCGGGAGAAAAACCAGCTGCATTTATACCAATATATATGTATATATTGTGATTATTTTACTAGAGTACACGTTTACATAATTTTTGTAGGTAATTTATAACATTTGTTCTTAAACTTTAGGCAGAATTTTTCTCGATACACGAGTTGTTTAAAAGCTTCGAAAACACAACGTTCAGGAGCACGGCCGCACCCACGTCCGCAGATATATATATATACGGCGAGTCGCAGGAGTCGCGGGACACGCGTGTAAAATTTTTGAATACGACGACGTATCGATTAAGCCCGTTGTTTTCTTTTTTTCCCCGATCGAAACGCGTCCCCCCGTCAACACTTCTGCGACTCGCCGTACGTAAAAAACCCGATCGGACTCGACGTCCCCTTCATCGTGCCGGAACGACACCCTCTACCGTATCGGCGTGTGCGCCTGAACGTACATCGGCGTCCAAGCCGATAAAAGTACATCGAAAAATTTGTAAGTCGTACGAAAATATTTCGATTTAAAAGTATTACTATAAAATAATACACGTCTCGGCCATACGAAACGGCCTGCGGCGTGTACCTGTTGAAAGAATTATGTATAGATACCTATAATATAGTTGATTTTTTAATATGTATTTTTGTTCATTTGAAATCAACAACTAATGCACACTTGTTAGACTACGACGTTCGAAAGTACTGCCTTTGAAAAATATTACATTGACAAACACGTATGAACGAATCTTTGAAATTACACAATAAACACAAATGTTTCAAAACGAAATCATTGTTCATTTTTATACAGTACCCGATCACGCAATACCTTCTTTCATCGAAAATACAGGAGATTAGACCTAAACTAAATTTCAATACGTAACCGTTAAATATCTAGGATCGCAACACAGATTCATTACCGAACCTAACGACCGCTTACGAGAAACGGTCGACTTTTCTGTCGATAGCCGACGTTCGAAAAAAAACAACTACCTTTAGGAATCGGTGATATGACATTAGTATATATTTTGCATGTAATACTGCGATTGAAATTTGTCTCGTTACTAATACATTTAAAGTCGATAAACTAAAAGTAACTAACGCTGTGTTCGAAATTTAGATATTGTGAAAAACTCAAGTCGTCCTACACGAACACTACTTTCTAATTTCAAACATATTAAAATCAATACTCAAATCAATTATCATAAATCTACGATTAACTGTGTATGTCAATTATATGTGCATGCATATACGACGACGAGCAAAATTGCCAACAGAATTCAAACATTTTCGTCAATATTGAAATATTTTATTATTATGGACCAGATTTAATGTTATTTCATATTCTTATTTCTGATATATCAAATCGTTTATTTATGAAAATCACTATCAAAAAATATATTTAACACAAAAAACATTCTAACCTTCATTTATACACTTTTGAACTTGTTCAATTTCGGTTGTTTGATTTAAAGTATTCCCCATTTCCGATACTCGATAAATGTAATAACTGTCTTTGATAGCATCGACTTCTTTGAATTAAAAGAAAAAAAATTGAAAACATGCAAAACTGAATAAATAAAGCTCGGAATGTTTTCTGTCGTTTTATTCTTAGAATGATTGTTTTTTCTACTTGTAAATAAGTTACTTAATATACACTAAACCTGCCATGACCCTTTTTAAACTTTTTTTCAAAATTTCTTACATAAAACGTTATCACATTGCCAGTTGACTTTACAACTTTTAGTATAATTTACATACAATACATTTTTCAATATTCATTTCTCTTATTTTTTTACTGAGAAATATATTCAACTGGAGCTACATACGTTATAAATGAATTTCCATATTTGGAAAAGAACGAAAACTGAGAATCTTCAATTTCGTTCAGAGTTTGTCGTTCTGAAAGTAATGGAACTGTTTACAGGACGTGGAAGGTCCGTCCCCATTGATAATTTTTTACGAGCACATCGCTAGCTGCAAAATTACTAGATAAAAATACCACTATCGTTGGAACCGTCTGTGGAAATTACCAAAATTCACAAAGCAGGTGAAAGATTGTATGCAACGCTTTTTTTAGATAGAATCATTGTACACTTACAGTTTATAAAAACGAGCCAAATAAAAAGTGCTTTCACTAAGTTCAATACATAAATCTATAAAAATTGAAAAAAATATTAAGCGTATATCTAAAACGATAATAGCACCAAATTCAGTGTAAACATTTCGGATCAGATAGCAAGAAAATACTCAGTGAAATCAAAATGTCAGATGGCCTTTGCAGGTTTTCTTAAATATTCTTGATCTAGCTAGAATAAACTCTTGGTTATTATATAAAGAAGCAACCAGGAAAAACATTTCTAAGCAGCAATTTTTATTCAAATTAGCTAAAGAACTTGCTAAAGATGTTCAAGATACGTAAAAGAAAAACAGAGAAGATATACATGAAACGTCAACAAATCCAGGTTCAGTTTCATGTGTGAGGAAAAAAGCCAAATAAGATATTGTAAAGAAAACAAAACTACAAAACTCTATCTCAAATGTGCCTTCCGGGACCCAATCATTTACAAAATACGCACTGAACGCGAATAAGGTTTGCATATCGTTTATTTCTAAATTCCAGAATAAATTAGAATTTTGTTCTCTTATTTTTATTAATCTTTTAATCGAATAAATAAACAAATCAGAACCGTTATTTTAACAAAATTGTTTCATTCGCCTGCAAAGTCGTACTAACCGGTGTAATTTTGCTACACGTACATCGTAAAATATGATTTTTTGAAAAAGGGTCATTCGATCGGCCGAGGTAGAAATAAGTATACATGAAATATAGGTTTAGTGTTAACAATACGAATATAAAATATTTAATTCGATCCTCGATAAAAAAATATTTCAACGTAGATGAAAATTTTCGAATCACGTATCCGGTTTCGCTCTCCGTTGTATACGTGTACGAGTGTGCAGCACGTGTCGCATATTTCTTTTGCTCGAGACACTACGAGAGCGTATTTCATTTATAAAAAGCACTCTCGATACGATCACGAACGGTTTTCGTTTCGAAGAACGGACAGATCGTGCCCGATCCGATAACTATATAAATCGGAGACGTGCGTAGAACAGAGCGCACGTAGTCCACGGAGAACGAATTCGAATCGATCCGCTCCCTCAGTAGTGGAACTTGTTCGGCCGCAGCAGCGCCAACAGCTCCGTGTCGCCGTCCGCGTAGTCGGCAGGAAACCGATTCTTCTCGTCCATCAGCGACTTCAGCTGGTCGTTCGCGTGCATGAGCTCCTTGCACACCCCGTAGCTTTTCGACTCGACGGCCCGGTGCAGCGCCGTCTTCCCGTCAGCGTCCTTGAGGACGACGGACGCGCCGTGCTTCACGAGGAGCTTGACGATCGGCAGCTTCCCTGCAAAAAACCGGACGGACGTGAACGACGTGCGATCTCACGACCGGAAGAAGAACTCCGTACCGGCCGACGCGGCCCTGTGCAACGGCGTCGCCTGTCCGGCCTTCGTCCTCGCGTCGACCTCGGCGCCGGCCTTCAGCAGGACGCTCACGGTCTTCTCGTCGCCGGCGCGGACGGCGTAATGCAGCGCGGTGTACCCGGCCGCGTCCCTCTTATCGACGGGCGTGCCCGACCGTAACAGTTTCTTGATCCGCTCGACGTCCGAGTTCTGCGCGGCGGACCATATCCCGCGCTCGAAGTCCATCTCGTCGAGCGTCTGCGTCACGGCCGACGTGACGGCGTGGCGACAGCACGCGTCGCGCGGGTCGTCGCACCCGCTCGTGCACCTCTGTTCCGCCATCGTGCGGTCGTTCGTCGAAAATAAGAACGAACGAACGTACGTACTGACTGACTGACTGACTGACGTCTGCGTCAAAAAAAAACGTCACCGTCCCGAACGACGCACGCGTCTCTAAACGAACAACGACGACGCACGATCTAAATTTCACGCTGCATCGTCCAAATGACCTCGGCCTCGCCGGTCGTGCCGACGACCTTGTATCCGATCTCGCCCAACGAGTTGATAATCTCCATCGGCGGCGCTTTGATCACGACTCCGTTCACGACCGGAGATCCGGAATTGAATCGTTTCGACAACGCGTTGAACTCGACCTGGTTCAGTCCGAACACGCACGTATCGGCCGCGTGCGGCGACCCCTTGACCGCAATGTACGCGAAAGTTCCTCCGCCCAACAAGCGTTCGGGAATCTCGACTTTGGCGATATTCTCCATCTGTTCACACGACGTGCGGCACTTCTTTAGCTGTCACCGGTTCGGGTTCGGCGAAATCCTTTCGCATCGTCCACATATACTCGTTGTAGTCCTGTTTGACGCTCGTCGACGACGACGCGATCACTTTGTAGCCGAGCACTTCGAGAGCCGTCAGTATCACGCACGGATGGGACAGGTACACGATCGTCAGGTCGTCAGAGTACCCTCCGGACGGGAATCGCGACAACTGTTCGAGATCGTTCGTCTTCAGACCCGAGACCAACACTCGAGGCGTGTACCTGTTACCGTACGATGTTAGATTACCACGCACTAATATGTATGGCATTGAGAATAACCTTCGACCGTACGACACGCGAACATACGTACGATTAGACGAACGGCGATGGCTCGAACACGGGAGAAAAAAACAGTTAATTGTCTTTTGGCGTCACGAGCACTCGTACGATCGCACCTTAACGACGACCGAACAAAGAATTCCACGTTAAACGACGGATAGAACGCACGCGAACGCCGTCGATCGTTACGAGAAACGAAAGGACGTAATTCGATACGAACAATTTGCGTTCTACGCACAATAAATGTCTATAAAATAACTTGCTCTATCGAATTGACGTCGGACGAGCGAAGGACGAACGTATGCGCGCACGCGATGCACACAAAACCGCGAAAATTCAAAAAAAAAAAACACGTTAGTTTCTATAAATTCTCTTTAAAAAAGGACACAGCGATAAAATTTTACACACGAGCTAGAAGACAATGTATAATTCGATTTATATACAAGTATTGAACTCAAATCGAGTATACAACAGTCTTAAGTACAATGATATGTATTCTGTGAATAATCGTATCCAAATTAATTATATCAGTAAATATTTACTTTATATTTATAATTATCTTTATTTATCGATCTAAACTAAAACGATTAACAAATTATGACTAATATTCACTAAATATGTTGATCATAAATCGAATTGTCACCCGAATCATATATCACTGTATAAACAATTAGCTGTATTTTTTTAAAATCGCAATTTCAAATGATAACGTGCGATTAAACATCTTCGAACTTCGTTTCTCATAATGAGAAGTTCTATGGAGTAATTTCATCAACGTCAGTTACCACTTGCAAGTTATATATTCATATAACTTTTACCTTCTTTTTCTATAACATACCAGCATAAATAGTTCAAAATCTGCATTAATTGTCAAACACAGCTAGATTAAAAATAGTTGGCACAGACTTTAGTTTGCGCAAACTTCCATGGGCAGCTTCAAAAAAGCACAAACATTTGCTTGTGCACAGAACTGCACGGCCACACATTTTCTCCGCACTTGGCCTTAAAGGATTTTTGAAAATATTGAAATACGTTCCGATGTATTATCTCATCAATGAAAACCAAATCTCCGTCAGCCGCCGATATTCAACCCCAAACTATACACCCCTACCGTCATGTTTTACAGTCAGTATTAAGTTTTCATCCTTCAATTCTTCATCAGACTTTCGTCACACAATTATGCTACTATCACTCCCAAACATGATGAATATGCTTTCATCTGCAAATATGACGTGTTTAAATATTATGAATCTAAATTGTTAATAATTTATGCAAATTTTTCTGTCATTTCCTTTTTGTGAGGATGATTGTTCCGTTAAATTGCTCTTTATTTCATTTTTTTACTGTAGTAATCAAAATTATGAAAATAGTATTTTTTCTAATTTTGGAAACATTTATGTTTATTTATATTAAGAAAATAAATATAACACATCAATTAAGCTTATTTTCTTGTCTCTTTTCCAAATTATACACGTGTTCCATGACACTGTAATTAGCTAAAACTAAAACATTTTATTTGATTTGTCCTCCTCCCTATGCATATACATGTGTGTGTATATAATATATGTTTGTATATCTACATATTTTTTAGATTACTGACATACTTAATAAATATTTGTTATTCATTAATGAATCATTAAATAAACATTGGTTTCAAAATATGTCAGTCATTCTGTTTATAAACATTAACATACATTATTTATATGCGTGTGTGTATGTGTATTTTTAATCTAAATTGTCATCAATTTTTGCAAACTCCATCACTTTTTCGATTCGTTTTGTTTACGAAAAATTATAGATATGTACATATGTGGCCCAAATTAAACTGAAGAATATAACCTTCGGTCCTGGTTCATATCTTTTAATCTCATTTGAAGCACTTGTGTATGTCAGATATATTATGTTGTCAAGTATCTCCCTTCCGATTTTTTTTTTTTTTTTTTTGTATGTATATATTCAAATATATATATATATAAGGGAGATATATATATATATATATATATAAATATATATATATATATATGAATGAATAAAAGATAAAATAAGAACAAAATCTACCTTGTTTAGGGCATATTAGTATATTCATATGTTAATTTGAGATCGAGTGTGTTCACAATCTAAAAAGTTTTATTTTAAACGCAATTTCAATTAATTATACAAACATAGCAGAGTATTACAAAATAATGAAACTCTAATATTTACGTATTTATATTATCTAAAACGAAGTTGATAAATGTGATAATTCTATTTCAAGGGCACTATTTACAGTTGGTTCAAGAAACTCTCCTCTAACGACTGGTAAACTTTAAGATTAAGTTTCCACCTAGAAATAAAGAAAAAAATAAATAACGAATCCCATGCGTGTTCGGAAATCGTTTCTTTACTCTTTAAATTCGTCTGCTATTTCTTCGGCCTTCGCCGGACTGCACACGATCGTCGTCTTTGTCATCTCGGGGTCGAACAGAGGAGTGATGTATTTACGGCCGACTTGATTCAGGTCGTTTTCAGTGACTTTGTTGACCAGCGACACGAGACGCCTGAATTAAAAACAGACGTGAAGATTTGATTTTCCCGTCGTAAATAATCACCGACCTGTTGTAATCTTTGTCGACGCCTTTAAAATAGGCGAGCAGCGACTGTTCTACGACGTCGCCTATAGTCTTTTCTCTTTGGATGATCTCGTATATTAAGGAACTCTTCGCGGATTCCAAGAGCGTCGAGTCCCATTCGCTCAGCTCGATCTGCGTTTCCTGAAAACGACACTTCCGGTTCAATACGTAAATTCGGCGTCGTAAAAGAACCGTTCCGTTACCGTGATCGATTTCGCTTGCGAGTAAGCTCGGACGACGTTGGTCGCTCGGTAAAAAGTCAGATAGAGCAGAGCTTCGTTAGGACTGGGGCAAATCCGAAAACCGTACGAGAAACCGGCACCTCTGATCTGTTTCCACATCGGACCCTCGAAACATAAAAATCGACGTATATATAAATATATATATTTTCCTGTAACCTGTTCTAATAAATTTCGGACGTACTTCCAGCTGTGTGAGATACTGCAAGTAAACCAGAACTATAGGCAAATCAGGGTCATTGAAATCCTTGATGGAAGGTGTAGTCTGAATGAAGAACGATGACTCGATGCAGCCCATACTGACTATGCAGCTAGGCTTTGCATCAAGAGTAGAAGTGAACAGCTTATAATCGGGAGTTACTTTTAATCTAAAAAAAAAAAATCATAAACACGCAATCACACACACGTGTGTGTGTGTTTAAACTCACTTCTCTTTGATTGGATTAACACTTGAAGGCAATAATTTGGACCAGGGAGAAACCGGATCAGGGAATCTCTTACACACTAAATCAATGTTAGCAGCCATATGTAGTACCATATTAGCGGGATTGGTAATAATTCTACGAACGTCGTTTATTTCACTCACTACACTATCTGCACGTTCGTCGTTTAGTTTTTCTATCAGAGACGTTAGAAACTGCTGCTGTCTTAACATACTCGCCGAGTGAACGTTGCTCGCTACAAATATTTCATTCGGTTATAGGTTTTTTTCAAACGCCTTCGATTCTTCGACTCGTTACTTACTTTTATCGTAATATATATCTTTCATCAAGTCTTTAACTACTTTACTTCCGTTGCGTTTGACTTGTGCGACGTCGTTCGAGATCTTCGATGCGATTATTTTCAATCGTTCTACAGTGAAAACACTGCTGTACAATAACTCGTTCAGCCACTTGATTCCGTGTTCGTATTTGTCGACTTCGAGCTAAGAATGGAAATAAACGCTATAAGTGTATACAATGACGATTCGCTGTGATAATATAAACCTGTAGTAGTATCGAAGCTGTATGTGAAAAAGGTCCACACGAAAATCTACCGCCGCTCTCTAGCCCGAGACGAGTGCTGGTCGCTACCGTGTCGGCTTCCAATTCGGATACGACTTCTTCGTACGGAACCAACACATCACCTCGTTTCACAGGCGATTCCAGTATGGCTTCGAGCAAGATCGGTAAATAGAAACGCGACTCCAACGATACGTTCGTCGTATCCATGAAAACCGACATCTAGAAACGTGTGATCATTTTTTTTTTTTATATATAAAAAAATCGATAACGGCCGCTGTTATAGAATCGAATGATATCGGATCAGTATACAAAACAATACTCACATACACAAAATTCGTGTTGATATGATCTAAATGCGCGTAAATCGGTAACGCGTTGAGATTGAACTTTGGCGACTGTTCCTCAGTTTCTGTGGCGTACCGAACAATCGTGTGGTAGTTGATGGAATCCGTACTCGGAATCGGTACGGATCGTAGCATCTCGTCCGGAGGCGGTTTTTCGTTAGTCTCCATAGCTTCTTTCAGTTCGGCCTCTTTCTGTTTAAGACCTTCTTCTCCGAGCTCCTCTATTTGTTTCTTGATGCGATTCTGTTCTTCCTCAGTCATACGTTTTTGCTCCTCGATGCTCGGTACAGATTTTACGGCGATCATCGGAGAATCGATGAAATACTGTTTTAACAGGCTAAGCCAGAACTCTTCAGGTTCCTTTTCCATCTTACGCAAGTCTTCGATGTCGTTCAAACGATGGTTTAACTGGTTTAATTAATTATACACAAGAATGTAAATAGAAATTACTAATTTGTGTTTTTGTGCCTTTATTCAATCCATCTCTAACCGGGAGTTGACCGTTTCTTTTTATTTCGTCATAGGTCTGCAATTCTAGTACGTGTCTATATTCCTCACTTGTGAGATTAGACATGCTTAATTGGATAGGTATTATTTATGGGTTTTTATAACATGATTCTTGTCACGAGTGTTTGAAATTTTTAATAATTTATGAGGTTCGTTTGAGATCAAACAAATATTGTCTGCATGCGTTAGTGTTGTGATTTTTTAATAAACTATGTTAATGTTTATATATATATATATATATTAGGGGTACCGGATGAAAATGTCGTTTTGACATCGTCCTTTTCAACGGTCAGTTGTGTTTCGGTTGTCGATCTGTTAACACGTATTTCCTTTGCTATTGATTGGTGGACATCTAAGGCACAACTTTCAAAAGAAATACATTTTTTTTGCACCCTATTTCAAATGGAAGGATTTGTGCCGGATAATCAATTTTTACGAAGTAGCATGTTATACGAATTTCATCAAAAAATTAATGCAACGACTGAGTAAAAAAAAATTGTGACTATTCGGCAGTGTCAGAGGTGGTTCAAAAAATTTCGAAGTGGAAATTTTGACTTAAAAAATAAACCTCGAAGTGAGAGGGTAGTGAAATTGGACAACGAGGTGAAGTTGAAGCAAATCCGACCAAATCTATTCAACAAATAGCAGATACTCTTGGTCTAGTGTGCAAGAACATTTAAAAATAATTGGAAAGATTCATAAACGGGGTGTGTGGATACCGCATCATTTAAGTGATGAAAGCAAATCTGTACGGGTTTGAATATGTCAATAATTAGAATAAAATTAAAGGAAAAATCAACATTTCTTCGACATCTTGTGACAGGGGATGTGAAGTGGGTTATGTACTCGAACCAATGTCGCAAAAAACAGTGGTTTTCTAAAGGGCAGGTACCTCTAGCAACGCCGAAACCGAACCTAACGGTCAAAAAGGTCCTTTTGTCTGTACGATGAGATTGTAACGGAATTATTCACTACGGCGAGACAATAACGGCAGTTCTATTGTGATCAGCTGGGAACGATTAAAAAAAAAACAATTCGTGTAAAAATACCTAGAATATTCAATAGAAGAAACATATTTTTTCAACACGATAATACGAGACCTTTTATACAGCTAAAATTATTCGGGATAAATTAATGGAACATTATTCATCTACCATATTCACCCGATCTTGCTCCATCGGATTACCATTTATTTAGATCAATGCAGCACTTTTTATCTGACAAAAATTTCAAGAATATCGAAGAAGTGAAAACGGGTCTCGATGTCTATTTTTCATCCAAATCAAAAGATTTTTATGCAAATGGTATATAAAAATTACTAGAAAGATGGAAGAAAGTTGAAGCTAGGAGAATGTATAATTAATCATTGATATGAGTTGACTTTTTATTTAAAAAAACATTTTCGTCCGGTACCCCTAATATATATATATATATATATACACACTCGTATATAATATAAATATAATATTAACATAATTTATTAAAAAAATAACAACACTAACGCATGCATACAATATTCAATTCATCTCAAAATGACCTCATAGACCTTTTAAAAATTTCAAACACTGTAACAAGAATCATGTTATAAAAAACCATAAATAAAACCTATCCAAATAAACATGTCAAATGTCACAAGTGCGGCGGAATATAGACAAGTACTAGACTTGCAGACCTATGACGAAATAAAAATAAACAGTCAACCCCCAGTTGGAGATTAATTGAATAAAGACACAAAAACATAAATATAAAAGTATATATTTAATAAAAGTCGCTAGATTTTATCAAAAAGGTTTTGACGATGATAGGCGTCCCGATCGAAATGCATCAGCCGATATACGAGGGTTGTTTGATAAGAATGGTAAAAAATTAAATTGAAAAATTTAATTAAACAGTAAATAAATTTATAAATTAAACAATAAATAAATTTACCATACTTATCAAACGACCCTCGCATTTATAAATAAAGTGAAAAATAAGTGATTATTTAAAAACTATTACGGTGTTGGGGTTAGAAATGAATTTGTATTAAAAAAATTACGGAAAGTCCTAAGCTTAGCTAAAAATCTACAATCATTTTTCTTGAATACCCATCTGCTGAAAAAAAAACCGAAAATTTAAAAGGGAGCTGCAAAATTGTCAATCTCCATACCAGGAAAACTACAATGACCTTGTAAGGACCAGCAAACAAATCGAAATTACAGATTTTTTAAGGAAGGCAGAAAACGCAAATGATGAAAACGATACAGAGAGTGTAGATATCATTCCGGTGACAAAACGTTTACATTTGTTTGAAACGAGCAGTGATGAGAGAGAAAATTATCAAATTAAGGTTATTAAAATGAAAATAGTTATATTTTGTTTCTTTTCACTTTGTGTTATACATATATATGTTAATATTTTTAATAAAAAAAAGTTGCTCGTATGGATTTTGAAAAAATATTGGTTTTTAATGTTCTCAGAACCTAACCCCACTTTTAGTGCTCGCTCGGTCTCATATAATATGATTTCACACAAGACGGTATTTTCTAGAAACCTAGCTACAGTGTTATAGGAGGGTTTCCTATATATATACTCACATCTTCGACGCTGTTCCCGTACAACGTGTCTCCTATAATCATAAACGCGACGATGTCGTGCGGACCGTTTTCCAAGCTACTCAATCGTTCGAGCATCTGCTTATGGACGATAGTCCTGAAACGTTTCATATCCAATTTTTCCTTGCCGTCGGCATACGTTCTTAAAATATCGATAAGCCTCGGTTGCACGAGTTCGATCTTCTCGGTAGGCACGTTCTCGAAAGTTAAATATATGACGGTTTCAGAGTTTTCAGACACGTTACACACGACCTGAGCGAAAAAAAATCGCATTACGTACTCGAACGATTCGAAAAAAATCTTATCTACTTTTCAATCTAATAAATCAGCATAAATGAGAAATGTTTTAACTCAGCGAACATCTCAAATGTTCTCGGTATTAGCATGGTAAGTCATCACGAAAATTCAAACGTACGTCACGTAGAGAGAAAAACAAAATCGCTTACTCTGCTCGCCAGAGGATCTTCGATTTCGACGAATTCTTTCTGCAGAGGCGACGCGGACGTATCGGTCATATATCTGAACAAAAGAGCGCAGGCGTTCATTTCGTAAACGTTAGTGACGGCCGACGGTCCTCTCCAAGCTACGTTCACGATACCGTTATCCTCGTCGTCGCACGGGTACACGATTCTCTTCTCGATCGATTCGTTCACAGGCGGGACGGGAGACTGCCACGGCCGTTTCATCGGCCCGAGAGGCTCCTGAAAATAACGAATCAGATACGACGGAACGATCGGTTTTGTCTTTTCCGTACCTTAGAAACGATCTTGTCTTCTATCCCTGCCAGAGCTTTAAATACGTCCGTAGGATTGACAGGTCCGGTGATTATAACGGTTAAATTATCAGGTCGATAGAAGTCTTTGTGGTACTGTTGAACCTGAGAAAATAAAAATATCTCATCGTCATAAAGCGATCGCAGACGGTCGTACGCTTTTACCTTGACGTTAGTCGTACTCTCTCTTAAATTTTTCATCACGCCTCCCGTGTTAGCTTTATACCCGCAGTCGCCGGGGTAGATAGAACGCATCATCGCGAAATGAGTACGTTCCTCTCCGGTATTTTCACAGCCTTGCATTTCACAATAAACTACGCCGGCGTCTTCGCCCGTTCCGGTGACGTGGTGAACTTCCGTCACGAACGCACAATCCTTGGAAAAAAACCGACTCTTCCGATATAACACCGCTCGCTCGTATCGTATATTTTACACTCACCGTCAACGTCGGATATAAAATATGATCGAGATAGATCGGCATCAACGACAAGAAACCTTCGCCGCCGGCCGTCGTCATAGTGTAGCACGTGTGGTCGACGTCCGTCCACGCGTTCGTGCCGCTCGCCAAGCACCTGTTCGCGAGGAGGTCCAGAACGCCTTTGTAAGGGTACTTCTCGCTTCCGAGAAATATCAAGTGTTCGAGCGTGTGCGGTAGACCGTCGTCGTCGTGCGCCTCCGTCACTGAACAGACACAGCGGCTCTAAAAAAACGTACGTACACGACGATCGAGATCGACTCACCGACACAGAAGTATCCGTTGACGACAGGCCCCTCGACTTCGGCGATCACGACGGTGAGACCCGTTCTCCGTGACTTGTACTTGTGGACCGGGATCTGGTTTTCAGCCTTCAGCGAACAGATCAGCTCGAAACCGCCGATCACGTGTCGGGCAGGGGACATATCTACAGGAGGCATCGTTCGCGGAGGTAGTATCGAGGCCTTTAACACAAATCGGTAAGTGTGGTTATACGACAACTGTTTTTGTCGTAACAGTTAAATATTATTTTAAAACGTTTATTAAACGACTTAAAGAACAACTACAAATGCAGAACAACGTCACATCGGCGCGTACGAACCGATAAAAACCGAAAATGTTATCGATATCGACTGACTGGTTCGTTCCTTATGGTATTTAGTTATCTTTTCTATGCGTACGATAAAAAAAAAAGTACTCACAATTAACTTTAAGGATTGAAAAGGAGTACTTTATCTGCGACAGATGCACTCGATAATCGAACTGTTACGGGATTAGAATATTTTTTTAGTGAATCTTCGCGATGACAAGGAACAAAAAGGGAAAAAAACCGAAACCGTTATTTGTTTGGCGATGTTGTTTCATTGTTTTCTACGAACCAAGCCGGCTGCACAGTGCAGCTACCAAAAAAAATACACTCGGAACGATACGCTCCCAGTGTTATTTATTACCTTATTTTATATAAAATCCGTTATAAAAAATATACCGGCTAAACGACCATTCAGGTTAATATATCAGTCGATAGGAACGACGATTCGATAATCAGATAAAAATCACGTTCGTCTCTCATTGTTCAACGACACTGCGCGCAACGGTACAGAATGAGATAGATATATGCTAGACAGAAGGATTACACGAACCAGTATTTGAAGACCGACACACACCTGAGAAATTTGTCGATTATATAATTGATTTACATGGGACTTACTCGTTTTTTAATTTCATGGGTTTTTAAAAATCGACTTCTGCTCGCTAAACGACACCTCGACTTATGGAAAATACAGTTGTCGGTCGTCAGAACATTGAAGATCGTCCTAGATAGTCGCATGGCGATTTAGGTGTCGTTTCTGTAGATGTAGATATTCACGAAAACTATTTTAAAGTATACAGTGAATCGAAGTGAAACTCGTATATGATATTTTCTTCATTTATTGTGAAAAATTCATCAATAATCGTAATTGGAATGTTTTTATGTCTTTTACGTATTTACTAAAAATGCTTCCACCTTAAATTAATTAACCCGTTCGCAACCAGGGTTTCAGGAGAAAAACCGCCACTACAGCCCAGACGTTTTATTATTTAAATATGATACGAAATTGTCATTAATTTTTGTGCGATGTATTTGTAACGTCTTAATGAGAGAAATTAGCAATTTTACAAACCGACACACATATGTTTTGAAATATTTGCCTATGCATAGCCCAATTGGTAGTACCGTAGTTGTTTTACAGATTTCGCAGGCATACATTAATCGTTTTTTTTGAAAGTAGAATAACTCCATTTTTAGAGAAAAATGAGATAATAACAGTTTTAGGTAGACATAGATGTACTCTTTTTATATTTATAATAACACAATCAATGGTGTACAATATACTCATAAATTAATCAAAAGAAATGTTCTGTATAGTTTTATCGTAAGAAAATTATATTAGAAAGTGGTAGAAGTCCATTTACTCATACATTGAGATATTTAAAAATGATTAACATAAACAATTTTCAAAATTGTTTTGAAAATTTTTTTGTAAAATTTATAAATAAACAATAATTGTTTATTTATAAATTTTTATATAATACAACTAAAAATATTCCAAAGTCGATTTTTCGTAATTCAAACGCAACCCTTTAAATATTATATCCCAATGTATAAATAAATGGAGTTATTGCACTATCAAAAACAAACGACTCAATT
The DNA here is from genome assembly GCA_029203775.1 of Neoneuromus ignobilis. Taxonomy (NCBI): domain Eukaryota; kingdom Metazoa; phylum Arthropoda; class Insecta; order Megaloptera; family Corydalidae; genus Neoneuromus; species Neoneuromus ignobilis. The sequence continues at coordinate 71,874,909 of CP092087.1, read as the reverse complement.
TGTTATTAATGAAAGTGGTATAAATCCATTTAAAATTAAATATATATACATAATGTTATAAAAATAAAAACACTATATACTGTATATTGGTATACGTGCCAATAACCTCAATTTCGCACTATACACTGAATATTGGCATACATGCTAATAATCTTATATTCTTAAATTTTTAATTTACTGTTTTATTTGTATGATTATTTAGTTATTTTTACATAATAAAATTTAACAAATTTATAAACATAGTTTCAAAAATATAATCCGAATTTATTAACGTTTGCCAATATTTTTTAATTCTTTCAAGCATATTCGTATATACATACATATTCGCGACGCCCAGATCTTGTAAAAAAAAATGTAATTATCGGGAGACATCTAACATCCTGTATCTATTTTATTGTTTTTAACATAATTCATCTGTTTGCGACACGATTTGGTACAAACAGTTATCATAAACTGATAACGATCATCCGTCACACATTTGCGACGCTGGGCTGAGGTAAGAAAATCGGGTCGTCACATATGTGTGACGCTGGTAGCGAACGAGTTACTCTTAACACATTAACGTCCGGAGACATAAAAATATGGTTTTTGTTGACTGCTCGTGAAATGCCGGAGACATATAAATAGGGTTTATGTACTGAGTAAATCCCATACATTACAAATAACTCTGACAGATTATCAATTGTCATAATTGAAATGTTACTTTTGTTTTTTTGCCTGGCAAACAAGGCTATTCGACGTTGGATCTCGATTTTAAAGACAAGAACAAACTAATAATTTCCTTTATTATATAAAACATACACTACAGACATAAACATACAAAGAAACGCACACGGGACGATCGTACGACTCGCACGCAATTCGTATCACGGACCTTTGCTCTCTCTCTCTCTCTTTCTCTCGGACGACGCACGTCCGGAAAACGTACCCGCGTCCGTCGACCACCCGCGTCCCATAAATACGTTCGTTTATTAACCGATTAATTACTAAACAATCGATGAAACGCGACGCGTCGACGTCGACGTCCGCGTCCCTCTCACTGGTCGGCGCGTATCCAGTCGATCTCCAACGACGACGTGCCGCTCTGTTTGATCGGCGTGTAGACGCCGCCGTACACTTGCAGGCCGACGCTCGTTATGTGGCTCTTGTCGAGCGGTTCCGTGTCGTTGTTGTGCGGCTTGCCGCGATAGTACGGCTTGAATTTATCGAGCGGCAATCGGACCGTGTAGAATTCGTTCATCGGCGCTTCGAACACCTGCTCGTACGTCGGATGCGGCTCGTCCTCGAGGTTCTTGTGCCGCAGGACGACCTTGTATCCTGCGAAAACGTGGATCTTTAACACCTGTACTATCTATGGATAATAACGAGCGGACAGTTCACCTTTATTGTCTCCCTGGCCGCGCACGTGCAACGTGATGGCGTCGTAGTCGCTGAGATCGAACAGCGTGTTCGTCTGGACGCCGGCGAAGCCGGCGCCGTTCGGCTGCGGGTTCAGCAGCGTGAAGAACACGGCGCGCTGGAACACCTGCGTCTTCTGGATGACGAGCACGGCCTTGGACTTGCCGACCGTGCGGACCGAGTCCGATTGTTCGGTCCAGTCGACCAGGTTGTCGACGGTCGTGAAGTCGAACAGGTAGGCCTGTTGCGGTTTCGCTACCGTGTAACTGAAACAAAAGACGATCGGAACACATGTGACGACAGTGGAGATGGCGGCTGTGGTCGTCGATACGGCCGCCAGCTTAAATTATTTCTTTATACATTCGATAAATGTTTCATTTTTGAATATGTCTCGATTAGTCATACGAGGAAAGATTTTCTTTATGGACTCGGAGTGCAATCAAATTACTGCAGAGATTGCTCGGTCACATCGGTACGGATGAAAATTTTCCTACTACGAATCACCGAAACCGAACAACATCTTGAGGCTAACGATACACATATAGTGGCGTGCAGTTTTTACTTACTGCTCATGATCAGTTATAGCATACGTGTGTATTTTAACAAAGGAAGCAAACAGTTGACTGATACGTTCAGACAAGTTTCAACTTGCAAGCAAACGGCAGGGATGACTCATACTTGAACGATCAAGTTTGACTCGGTCAATCTTTTCTCGATCAACTCTATTGAAACAAAGGTTCTCATTATAGATTTCATTCAACTTTTGTTGATCAACTAAAATCGGTCAACCAAACTTGAATCGTGAGAATGCGTCTAAACTGGCGCAGTCTGTGGCTTACTGCGCATGCTCCCTTGTGATCTAACACAGTCTGACGTCATCGACATACCAAAAAAACGGTAGGCCAGTGAATCGTCCGACGGTGCATTTTTCAGGCTTGGCTGCAAACATACATGTTGCAAACTATCGAAGACGTTAGACCGTGTTAAATCACAATGGAGCATGCGCAGTAAGCCACAGGTTACGCTAGTTTGTTAAAATACACACGTGTGCCATAACTGCGCACGAGCAGTAAGTGAAAACTGCACGCCACTATATGTCATGTGTATCAGAATCAAATAACGGACTTATGGGGCTTAGTACACATGACATATAGTGGCGTGCCGTTTTTACTTACTGCTCATGCGCAGTTATAGTATTCGTGTGTATTCCAACAAATTGACACAGCTTGTGACTTACTGCGCATGCTCCTTTGTGAACTAACACAGTCTGACGTCTTCGTCCAGTCTTACATATAAGTTTGGAGTCAGACGCGGAAAATAGATCGACGGACGATTAAAAGACCTGCCGTTTTTTCGGTAGGTTGATGACGTCGGACTGTATTATTTCACAAGGGAACATGAACAGTAAGCCACAGGTTATGTCAATTTGTTAAAATACACTCGAATACTATAACTGCACATGAGCAGTAAGTAAAAACGGCCCATTATATGGCCACTATATGTCATGTGTCAACCCGCGCTTAAGCCGCTATAATAAGAAAAGAATGTCATAATTCTGTGAACGTACCTCGAAACAATGCACTGCGTATCGAGTTGATCGGCGACTCGATCTAGATCCGAATCGCGATACTCGCTATTCGTGTCGGACATAATACAAAATGGATGCACGTCGTGTTGACCGAATAAGAGTTATCGAATCGTGCCAAATAACTCGAACAGCGTTTAATTTAAATCGCAGAAACACGCGCGATGCATTTGCATAAACGAAACGTCATCGACTTATCTCCGCGCTGTATCATAACAACACACATTAAGATGTTATCGTACGAACAACGTTCGGAGTTAGGCTTTACGGTGCATGCAAGAGCGGACGTACGACCCGTTTAAATAAACGGAATACGTCATCGAGACCGTTGACTGCATTCTACCTGTTACAAAACGTACATGGATTCGAATCAAAGAACCTTGACCGACGGACCGACAATGCGACTTGTGTGACCCACTTGAACCGAACGACGCCGATCATCGTGAGACACTTTTGTAATCACGTTCGAATGCAGACATGGACGTTCGTGAGATATTAATTTATTTGTCGCACGACGACCGTTTTATGTACGAAACTATCGTATTTATACGGAATGGTTCAAATGCGATACGTAAATGTGTGTTTAAACCTCGAAGTTTCATTTGGGCCGCCCCTATATTCCACACAAATGAAAAACATCGGCCTGACGCAGTGAAATGTTGAACAAGTATTCAATTGTTTATTTGTTTTGTTTATGAGTTGCTAAGCTACCCAGTTTTTGTTTTGATTTTTTTTTTTTTTGGAATTGCCAAAACTCGATGAAAGGAGAAAAAACAGAAATGTTAGGAGAAAAATATCTCTTAAAGGACATCAGTCCCGGATATGCTAAAAACACAAGAAAGAAGAAATAAAACATCATTTACAAATTATTAAATTTACTAGAAAAATATAAGTCGATGAGGATTTTGATGGCATCGTCGTTAAAGCACCGAGTTATAAAATCTATGTTGATCGGTATGTGTCTGCAGCGGTTGGGCCGGCAGTTCTAGAGTACCTACTATGTATTTGACTCTCGCTTCCAGGTAAAATTTATGTTATGTTCTAAACTTGGATCTTATAACGCAGTGCCGTAACGGTAATAGTATTGTCATCGGCATGCAAATCAGTTTATGAACAAATAAAGTTAACAATAAAGGAATTATCCGACACTTGACGGTTTATAAGGCCAATATTTATTTTCAATTAATAAATCTATTAGAAGGAAAAAATTCAATCACATTACGTAAAATAATTATTGAACATTTTTGCACTAGTTTGTGATGTTCTATACAGTTCCAAAACAAACGAATTCACTAATACAAAAAAGAGAAAAAAATAATTGAAATAATGGCGTCCTGTAAAAAAGATGGCAGATGAAAGAATTTCAAAGAAAAATAAACTAACGATAAAAAGCCATAAGCCGTGAAAGAAAATTTGCATTCCTGACGAATCCATCAATAGAAGAGATAAGAAAAAAACAGTTGAAATGATAAGGTGTCGTACTAAGAATGGTAGATGAACGAATTTCAAGGAGAAACAAAGTAATGACAAAATGCAAACTAAAGTCATGAGATTTTCCAGACTCTTTCACACGAGCTGTTCAATCACTTCGTTAGGATTATTCAGTCATTCTGAAGTGTCTGTTTTGTATTTAATACAAAACGAACGACTTTGTTTAAATTCTTTATACGTTTTCGAAAGAAAACGCAAAACGTAGAAACGAAATATAGGATTAACACGTTGAGGACGTTGCAGTTTTTTCTATGTCGCTTCATCGGGCGGCAGTAAAAATCGTACTTTGCTTTATCTGGCGGCGCCTTGCACAAAATGTTGTTTAGCAAAACTTCATACTCAAAAGTGCAGTTTCTTTTTACTATACTATAGCTTTCCTTTTACTATAGCTGATGTGAGCCACCGGTCGTCCTCAACGTGTTAATCGATAACGAGTCTTAATATAAGGTGGACTAATTGAGACTGAATGATTTAAACGTACCTTTATTTGCTTACCATCATTTACTATTCTTTACTATCCTTCAGTCTCATTTAGGTCACCCTATAATAAGGATGAGAAACGAAATAATTTCAAAAAGAGTTATAGAAATCAAGTCATTTGGGACAAGAGAAAAATAAAGACAAAAAATCAGTTGAAAGAAACGATAGAGAAAGCAACAAAAGAGATAGAGAGAGAGGAGATATAAAACAAATTTCAAAAAATTGATCATAATTATGAAAGGGTTCTGGAAATTGATCAAGAACTTAAACGTTCTAAGATATGAGATAGGTGAGAAAGAAGAAGAATAAGCAAAAATCAGAATTAATCAATAACGAATCTTAAGGGGGTATTCTAGTCTAGACGCACGAATTTTAGGTGTTTTTTCGGGCGCTATAAAAAAACAACAAATATTTTTACTATCCATTTTTATCAGTTATTTATTGACATTTTAAGAGTATAAAAAAGTATTATTAAAAACAAAAAATTCAAAATTGAAAAAGGTACAGGCTGGCAAAGTGGGGGTCTCGAAAAAAAGGTGTCTCCTGGTTGACGTGGTTCCAACCCTTCCGGTCATTTGAAACAATTTTTTTTTTGAAATTATTGAAAAAGAAAATTGTAGTAGTATCCCCGCCTAGGGAAATTAAAAAAAATATTTTTTTCGCAAAATGGCGGCAGTGTGAAAAACAGTCATTTTTTTGCTCTATTTTTTTAACTTTCGGAATTTTTTAAAAATAGTAAAAAACAAAATTTTCAAAAAATCCTAGGCGAGGGCAATCACTGTTATATTGAGAAGCTCTGTACCAAATTTCAAGTAAATCGGTCCATTAGAACTGAGATATCACCGTCAACCGTGGCGAAAAAAGTAGTTTCGAGAAAAACGCGTTTAACACGTTGAGGACAGCGCAGTTTTTTCTATGTCGCTTCATCGGGCGGCAGTAAAAATCGTATTTTGCTGAACCATTCGCGCGTGAGCCACCGGTGGTACACGCCGTCCTCAACGTGTTAAAGTTGATTCGTTTTGGCCAGACCGGATTGGTTGGCGCGGCACAAAAATAGCTATAACTCCGAAAATAATTCGAATTTCGAAAAATCCTCTTAAGGACATATTTTTAAAGACATGAACTTTGAAAATATGCAAAAAAATCGATTTTTTCGAAATTCTAGACTAGAATACTCCCTTAATACAGGTGCTCCAATTGAAACAAAACAATTAATTTGCTTGCTATCATTTATTATTTTTCAGTTTCATTTGGATCACTTATATAAAATACACTCTTGAAATCGGATATTAATTAGAATTTCGAATCTCAGTATGTATTTTTTTAATCTGCTGTCCAAAATGGACTTGTACTCATAACTAATGGATCGTTCGTGTCAATTAAACCACTAAATTTGGAAAATCCGATCGACAACAGTTGTGTTTATCAACAATTCATTAATCGTGAAATTTGCCGATCGCGATGGCCATGCGATCGGCGATTCATTTGTTGTGTTATAAAAACAAATGATATAATATTGTTGTTATTTGTATCTGACTGTTTTTTGTTTTCAATTCCATTCACACGAGCAACTTTCCCGAACCGCTGTGCTCGTTCGAACGCGCGGGCGTTTGAAATTCACGTACGCGTCTCATCATCTACGACGATTAATTGAAATAGCGGTCGAGTGCAATTTGACGCGCTCACGGCACGCATTAGCATAAATTACGAGAATTACCAATGGCGATATCGATCGATCGGCGCGATATCGACGCCGTGAACGAATCGAGCCACGATCGAAGACGTTTTTTCCACGTAGTGCGCGTTCGTGGTCGCGCGAACGACCACGTGCTCGCACTAGCTGATAAATAAATAGAACTGACCTTTCCTCCTCGTCGGTTTCTTTCTGCGCGTACGTCGTCGTGCAGTGCACGAGCATCGCGAGCACACAGAACGTCGTCGTCGCGACGCGGAACGAAGAGTTGCGTACGTGCGCCATCGTCGGACCGTTTCTGGCGTGTGGACGTCGGTCGTTGTTCTCGCGTGTCCGTGCGTTTGTCGTCTGCGTGCGCGCGCGTACACTCGACACTGGCGTGATGCAACGACGCACCGCGATGAATTGATGGACAGATTAGAACGATGTCGGCTGACGTCGTCGTGCGCGTGCAGCGGTAACGAAACAAACTGTCGACGGTTCGAGTTTCGGCGGTCTCTGGCGTGCTCCTGGACAGACGATCGTCCAGTGAATGAGTGGACGACGCGAGCGCTGGATCTAAATATAGCACGGACGAGAAACACGCACAGGACCGTGCCCACTAGATTGTTTATACGGAAGACGTGGTCTCGCGGAGTTGGCCGTGGTCCGCTTGATTCGAATCATTTGCAAAGGTCACTTGTAAATGGCGTCGAGTTTTATACATCGGCTCATCCCATAAACAATGCGTGTTTTGTTTTTTTTTTCAAAAAAAGAAAGCTCTGGAATAAAACAAAACAATTGACATTTTCGACCAATTAACGTTTTCTGTACCCAAACAAGTCCACCTATTCGAATACTGATTATCCAATGATCTATCTGATTGATATTGCAACTGTTTTCTCAAATACCTCGAAATTATATAGTAAAGTGTGACACGCCATTGCAACTTATCACATGTACTTTTTTTTAATGGGTTTGTTCATAAGATTGTTATATCACTTTCTATAGAAGAATAACAAGTGTTTCACAAAAACTCCAACCTGGAAAACCAGAGAATTTTGTATTGACATCCCGTTCATCTACTCCAATTGTCTAACAGGACTTTAAGATTCAATCTATTGTTTATAGTTTGTTTATTCCGCCTTCTAGATTATCGAGAGTCTTATACTTTTCGGATCTTTGACCAGTTTTACACCTGTAATTTTAACAAGGAGTTCTCGCTGAGTACTAACCAAAATCAAATCAAAAAAATCAAATATATATTTATTGTCGGAAATTACTATACATGTAGTGATACATATGTTTGTGTTACAAAACTTAGCTTTCTAGGTTATCCTAATGTACTAATATATGTTGAGGGTAAGTATAATGATATGTGTTGTTTTTAACTGTTAATGTGGATAGACCAGGAAAAATGTCAAAAAACCTGGTGAAACATGAGATTCCGAGTACTAACTGATCCTATGTTATTTAAAAAGGTCGTTATTATTCACTCTTCAACTTTGTTTGGGAGAAATCGGAGCAGAGTTATTAGTTATGATTAAAGTATAGAGGGTCATCCAAATGTGACGCCTAGATTTGTGTTTTATTGAAAAGAAATATGTGTATAATGTGGTGGTGGAGTAAAAGGAAACATATGTATAGTTTCTTTTTAATAAAACACAAATCTAGGCGTCACATTTGGATGACTCTCTATACAATTGCTGTTTTTTCTTGTATTAACCCTTATCGGACGTTGGAATTTTATACTTAACTTTCCACTAGGTCGGAGATATATTTGAGTGCTTATTGTAAGAGAAGAGTAAAAAGATAGTTTTGTGCATAAAAATATTTATATTTATACTTTAAATGTCTTCGTCATCACTGTTGATTTCAATCCAATCTTCATCACAATCAGGAACAATTTCTCTTTCCACTTCACTTGAATATTGAATAGGGATCAATTTATTTCCTTGACTGAAATATATCACTTGTATTATTGTCTCCTTCATCACAAGAATTAAAATCACTTGCCGAATATTCAAAATTTTCACATATTTCATTACAACTCTCACTCTCACTTTCCCTATTGCTATAGTTTTCTTTATTCATTTTTGGAGGAATAAAATATTAGGTTGGCAAGTATCTCCCTTCCGCTTTTTTTTGTACATAGCTGCGAAATTCAAAAGACCAGAAGGCGGAAGGGAGATATTTGCCAACCTAATATTATAATATAAGTAAAATAATTGCTGAAATATGGCAGAACTTGTTATCTGCTATCGAGTAACAATTAAACTGTAAAAATATACAGTGTGTACATTCAGCAATGAAGACGTTGTTACTTGTTCAGTCTTGTCACCTCACACGTGACATACGACTGATAGAACAACTTATCACATGTACTTTCGAGCAAAGTTGTAATGTCACGTCAGAGGTGACAAACGACCGCTAAGGGTAAATATTGTGTTATAAGTAGTGAACAATAATAATTTTTATTGTAAGATTTTGTTTATTGCAAATAAACAAAATATTACAATATATATATATATATATATATATATATATATATATATATATATATATATATATGTTAAGTTTGATGATTTAAACTTACAAAAATAAAATAACAACGAAAGCGAGTAATACAATTTTTATTGTTTTCTAAACAAAGTTACAACAATTCATACTTATATATTAGGTTGGCAAATATCTCCCTTCCGCCTTCTGGTCTTTTGAATTTCGCAGCTATGTACAAAAAAAAAAAAAAAAAAAAGCGGAAGGGAGATACTTGCCAACCTAATATTATAAATATGTCACACTGAATGATACAATGAAGAATTACAGAGTTTATATACAAAATTTTGTCAATACACCTGGAAGGGCTGGTTTACCATATTCCATTGTTTCATAAAAATATATTAATAATTGATAAAGGATATCCTTAATGATCGCAGGCTTCGAATGGTAGTTTTTTAGTTTTTCAAATATGTGATTTATAGTTAAACCGGATACAGGTCCGCCGTGGTTAATACTAGTTCAGGTTAATACTAGTTCAGTGTACGTAACTTATATATATATATATATATATATATATATATATATATATATATATATATACGAGGGTCATTTGATAAGTATGGTAAAAAATAAGAATAACTAAATTAAAAAAATAGTTTTTGAGTTTTGTCACCTCGCACGTGACATATACTGAGCAAAGTTGTAATGTCACGTCAGAGGTGACATACGACCGTTAAGGATTAAAAATTAAAGTTGACATACAAAAACGGAAATTATTTATGACTCGACACAATATTTTTTTATAATTGTTGAAAAACATAGACAGATCGTTTTCATAGTTTTTACTTTTTCTAAGGAATTAATTAATTTCCTGTTCTAGAGTAGTGTACCTCGTTCGTTCTTATAATTCTTATACTCAGGAAATATTTTCTCATTATATAAAATCTCCTCCGTTCATTGTCGTGTTCGAGAAACGAATTGGTCACAGTACCGAAAAAAGCATAGTTTTGTCGTCTTCCTCATCTGCGATGAATGGGCATTCGTCCAACCATCTACACATACATACGTATGTAGATAATTACAATCGTCGTACGGAACGACGTCGAACCGAATGCACGGATCGGTCGCAATGACGAAACGCGACAAGATTTATAATAATATATGTCAGTAAGGACAGCGTCGTGGAAATGTTGCGGCCCAATTAGATTACATTACCGTCTAAAGTGGACTCAATTGGACGTAGACGCGGTGTATTGTTTATGTGCATTCATGGTGGTGTGTGGAATGTACACACGTACACACACACACGTACATATCTGTTTACGTGTCGAGTCAGGAACGACGAACGACGAACGACGTTTACATCCACGTAAGATATGTCCGTTTACATATATTCGACTAGTCGGTTTGTCCGTGACGAAATTTCAAATGTCGAACTGGATACAGATAAAGGTTGAATTGCAGAGTTTCAAAAATGACTGCTTCTTTAACAACAATACGTTGGTTCCATATTCTTATCTTGCTGTATACGAAATGGCGGATTGTCAATGTAACTTCAATCATCTGTACCTTTTTAAAAATAACTTTTATTAACCGAAATTTGTACTATCGGACGTAATATACTTCTTTTAACAAGATATGAGTACATACATACGAGGTCAGACAATTAAGTAATGCGATAAAATTCAAAAATCGAGTATATTTAAAAATTAAGGTACATCGCTGCGATCCCCTTCAAAGTAGTCCCCTCCCGCATCTATACACTTATTCCAGCGAGTTTTCCAGTTTTCGTAACAATTCTGGAACACTTCTTGTGGGACCTCTCCGAGTACCCTCGTCACAGATTCTTGGATATCTTCAACGGAGTCAAAATGTCGACCTTTGACGAATTTTTTCATATGGGGGAATAGGAAAAAGTCGCAGGGTGACATGTCCGGTGAATAGGGCGGTTGTGGTAACGTTTCGATGCCTTTAGACGCCAAAAACCGAGAGACACTGAACGCACTGTGACAGGGAGCATTGTCGTGATGCAGAACCCGAGTCTTCGCGATCTCTGGACGCACTCTGAGCACCCTTTTTCGTAATTTTTCGAGCACATTGCGGTAGAATACTTGATTTACGGTTTGTCCAGGTGGTACGAACTCTTTGTGAACCACCCCTTTGCTGTCGAAGAAGCAAATCAACATGGTTTTCACTTTGGACTTGCTCATTCTCGCCTTCTTTGGCCTTGGTGCTCCAGGGGACAGCCACTGTTGGCTTTGTCGTTTAGTTTCGGGGTCATATTGAAAGAACCAACTTTCATCACCAGTAATAACTTTTTTTTTTTTAGTAATAACTTTCATCACCAGTAATAACCAGTAATAAATTTCTCTGTTCCATTTTCGTGACATGCACTACTCGCGCGTTGTTACAAAACACTAAACAGCTGGCGAAGAAATGATCGTACGAGGGTGGTCAAGGTCTCAATCGAGAGAGTAGGGATCTGCTATTACGGTGGCGGAGTTACAGGTTCGCAGTGTTACCACAGGCCGAGAAAAAAAATCGGTCGCATTACTTAATTGTCTGACCTCGTATATCAATTTTGCATAAATACGATTTTTTTAACCATAAGAAATGCTGACTGCTGCTTTGTTGTTGATTTTTTCTCTGAGAAAAAGATAATCCGAATGTTTAAAAAAGTGGTAATTCATCGGCTGCTCAGACACCTGGTTCATTGGAGTGACGAGGATGATTGATACATTTGAATCGTGTAATTGTATTTTAATTTCAAAGAATTTCAATGAATTCAGAAGTAAATCCGTCGGTTATTATTTGATTAACTGCAGTTATCCGAATTGAACAAATATTGATCTAGTATGCATACGCATCTCTTTTCAGCATATGACAATTCGTATAGTTTTCTCTCTAGATCTATTAATTACAATTTATAAGTCGGCTATGCAATTATTCTGTTGTATATGAAATGGCGGATTTTCAAATAAAATTTCAAACATCTACAATTCTAACAAAAATTAATTATCACTCTCGTTAATGTGGACTGGAATTAAATTCATACAAACATGAACGTCGTTATGGAACATAAAATGTAAGAGAAAAAAGTACTTTAACCCTTTAACTGTTTAATTTTGTTTCGAAAAACTTTTTCTGCTTGTTTAATTATTTTCCAGCGAAGACGAGTATACTCGACATAAACAGAGTAAAATGTTTCTGCCTATAAAAGTAGGCAATTATGATTAAAAATCAAAAGTTGCGTGTTGGTTTTTTAGAAAATATATATTTTTTATTTATAAATATATATTTTTTAGAAAATATACAAGCTATTGTGTATTAAAATAAATAAGGTTGCCAGACTAACGAATATTCTAAAATGTACATTTTTTAAAAGATCTTTATTTGCCCTTTTTCAGGGAAAAAATTACAGTTGATTCGTTTAATAATAATACGAATGCGATTTTTTTTATCTTCACGACGAGTATACTCGACATTATGCGAAAAATTTTCGTTTCGCTCTGACGAGTATACTCGACATAAACAGTTAAAGGGTTAAACAAAATATTGATTTAGTATGCATACGCAACTTTTTTAGCATATGAGAATTCGTATAGTTTTCTCTCTAGATTTTTAATTACAATTCATAAGTTGGCTATGCAATTATTATGTTCTATATAAAATGGCGGATTTTCTAATAAAATTTCAAACATCTATGACTGTAATACAAATTACTTATCATTCTTGTTAACGTGGATTGGAACGACTTTCATACAAATATGAACGTCGCTGTGGAACATAAAATACAAGAAAAAAAGTACTTTAAACAAAAAAATCTCATTTCGTTGTTGAATTGTTTGGGGTTTGTTAATATACATCCGTGTCCTTAAGTAGCCCCACAAGAAGAAATCATGGACCGTTAAATCTAGTAAACAGAGAGGGAGGGAGAGGGTAATGTAATTAGATTTTTTTTCAAAATATGTTTGTAAAAAAATTCACGAAGAGTCCTATTCTTGCTCTTGTTATACGAGCAATGGAATTATCCTGCTCGAGCTATATGTCAAACTACTGCTGGAAGTAGAAAAATATCAATTTAAATTCTATATAAAGTCCTCTTGATGGTTCCTGAGCGACCATCCTAATTTTTTAAACAATATGGACCGATAATTCTACCAATCATAACACCACACCAACTAAATAGTGCATTTGAGAAAGTGCAATTGATGTCGATGTAATGCTTTGGGATTGTCAATGATCCAAAATCAATAATATTGCTTATTAGTATAGCTAATTAAATCAAAAAAAGTTTCATCACTCATAATAAGATTATTTAAAAAGTTTCCATTTTCACTGGTGATCTGCCCAAAACGACGAATGGCACATTGCAGGCGTTGTTGAGAATCCTGTGGTAACAAGGCATGTACAATTCTAATTTTGTACCGAAACATTTTAGAATCCACTCTGAAAATACGTTGTAACGATGATTTGGAAATTCTCAAAAAATATGATTTTGGTGACAGAAAAATGGTCTGTGATCATATTTTTTTTTTGTTTTAAGAGGCCATAATCGGTCAAGAAGTCGAAAAAACGTGATTTTTGGGATTTTTTTAAGAACTATAACACGTTTTTCAACAAATGTTCAGGTATTTAAAGAGTATATTTAAAAAAAGTTTACATAATTTTTTCGTAGGTCCTCTGAAAAAAAAACGTTTGCTGCTCAGATTCGGATCGTATAAAATCGAAAAACGAAGAAAATTTACTTCCTCCTCTATCGATGTTCGGCCGAATTGATTCGAAACATTCAGGGAAATTCTCCAGATATACTTACAGAAGATGTCAAAATCCGAAAATCGACTTTTTCGACCTTCTACCTGAACACGGCCGCTCGAGAACGACCTTTTCGTCAGTCGCCGAACACTTCGTCTGTAAACGGGACATTTTTCAAGGTTATTGTTGACAAACAACTACTAGCTACGCCACTGATTCATATGCATACCACACGTACACGTACACCTGCAAGAATAGGTTTGTGAATACTGATGACGTATGATGTTAATAAAACGATAATAAATTTATTTTCTAATCAACAATTACAGAGAAATGTTTTTTTCCATAATAAAAATACAATATGGTATCTTACATTTGCTATACATGCATATACATACATACAAACTTTATACATACATACATACATATATATATATATATATATATATATATATATATAAATTGAACATAAAATATCTGCGAATATTATATTACATAAGATCAAATGTACACAATATTAGACACGAACAGAACGTCGATTTTTCCCTCATAATAAACGGATTACGACGAACCGTGAACCGCAGAACTTAATTAAAACGTTCAATAATTATTTATTTTCTCGCTTTTATGTATTTCCATGTAGATGTTATCGTTTTCGTAGCGCACGCACGTAAAATCAGATCTCGTGTCGCTGTTTGTTTTGGAAATGTGACGAATTCACTTTCGCACAAATGAGCTGTCAGCTCAATGTAAAAAAAAAATGATATTTATTGTTAGCTTTATTTATTTATTTATAGACTTGTACGTAGATAAAATTAGCGAACAATTTTACAATTGGGTGATAGATCGTTTGTCCGAGAAACAGATTTCAAGTGAGGGCGTTCCGGAGACGATCGTATCGTCGTCGAAACTCGCAAAAAAGATTATAAAAAAATGAATAACAGATAATTATCTAACGTTTTAATATTGAAACATGGCCTGCTGGCACATAGATTGCTTCGATACATGCAAACTAGATACATTGTTTTGCTAGAAGACCGTCTTCGATCGAGACGTCTTTGAAATGAAACAATTGAATGGCTGGCTTGGAGATTGTTTTTTGTTATTTTCAACAAACATCGATTGTTTCATTTCATGATATTTTTTCTTTTACACGGCCTTCTCGATAGGATAGATTTAATTATTTTTTAAATTTTGTTCAATCAATTGCTTCTTATTTATCGACGATACGGTCAGTGTCTAATATTCGCATTTCTTGTGAATATTGGATAAAAATGACGACGTATGATTATATTGTCACTGTTGACGATTTCATTTTCTCGATTATTTCTATTTTTCAATTGTTTGCTCTATTTATTAAAACACACATTTTAAAACATGAATCACTTTGAAACCGAAATATAAATGTTGAATCTTTGTGTACAGAATTTTTTTCTTATATATATATATATTATATAAGAAAATTTATCGAAACGGACTGAAAGAAGAAGGCACTGGATCGATCGAAATGGGGGAGGCTTTCATCCAGCAGTGGATTCAGAGGGACTGCTACTGTTGATATATATAAACATTTTTTTAGAAATAACCAATAAATAATTTTCCTCTCATTTTATTTCACTCAAGCGTTATATAAGAATGTATGACAAATATGCGCTATAAAAATTTTTTAAAGAAAAATAGTGCAACTATTGGATAGACGAATAATTAAACAAAAGACAAAAAAAAAACAAAAAACAGAACTGAATTTAAAAAAATCCACGGCCGCCTACTTTACTTCCGACAACAAACACGCTTGCTTTGATCGTTTCCGAAATAATGTAAGCCGTCCGCGTACGTCGTTTGTCAGCGAGTAAACAAGCGGTTTTGTTTGTAAATTTCAGCCGGAATACTTGATCTACGATCACGATAAACAGCCACGGATTGTTTGAAAGAAGTGTCGTGTTTCGCATTTGATAGTGCGATCGAGCGTTTTACGAGAACGATAAACGAACGCGTGCCGAAAAAACAACTAAAAAAATATTAAACAGAAATCGAAAAAGTTTTTTTTAAATAAAAATACGCACAGCCTTCTTTCCGTTGATCATTCGTTTCTGTTTACGAACGTCGTTCGTTTGTCATAAAATAAACAAACAGACGACGTTGATAATTTTTAAATGACACTTGATCCACGTTTACAATAATATAAAATGATATTTTGGTGTTTTTAATTTGTTTCCTTTATATAAGCAAAACTTTTTTTACAAAGATAAAAAATCTGTACGGGACGATATCGAACAATCGGTCTGTTTCCGTTTCAAGTACTCGATTACGAGATTTGGATAAGTAAATACGGAAGTGACAATATAATTTGTATCGTATATTTTTTTTAGTCTATATAAATATATATATATATATAAATATATATATATATATATATATAATTTATTTAATTACATTATGTACATATTTAAATAAGAGATCTCCCATACCTAATCAAATATACACATTTATTTACCCTGTTGACAACGTTTGAAACAAAAAAAAAGACAATTCCAGAAATACCTGTGATCCGTACCAAAATCGTTATCAATTCACGTACGAAATGTTCGGATAGGGCTCGTATCTGTTCACGATTTGGAACAAATCAGGATTGAAAAACGATTCCTTTTCCGAGGAAATATTTTTTTAATCATGACAAACTCGCCTGGAAGATATTTTTTAAACTTTGATTTTTTTGTAATCGACGAGTATGAGAATTTACGAAAATGAAAATTGGATAAGTATGAAATTAAAGTTATAGACAATAAGAAAACTAAGAAAAAAAATTAAAACTTGATGAATATATAGAAAATATAGTAGAAAATGAATTGAAATTAAATAAGTCTATTAGAAAATATACATAAACGAGAGATAATGGGTTATTTTGTTTGAAAAAGTAAAAAAAAAAACATTTAGAGAGTATTTGTTTTAGATTATCGTTAATCAAGTGATCGAATGTTTAATTCAGAACAAACAAATTTTCTTTTTCTAAAAAAATAAAGATAGGGTTGTTTTGGAACTGTGGTCGATTCACTTTACACAAATGAATTTTCACCCCAACACCACAATAATTTAAAGTGTTCAATAATCACTTATAAGGCTCTGAAGATGATGGCGTCGCCATCGAAATGCATCAGCCGATATAATTATAAATAACAAGTGAACAATAAGTGATTATTGAACACTTTGAATTATTGTGGTGTTGGGGTGAAAATTCATTTGTGTAAAATGAAGATAGATTAGTAAGTAAAATATCTAGAGTGCATTTTTTAAATTGTCCATCAAGTGATCGGATGTTTATGCAGAACACTTTTTTTTTAAAAAAAAGAAGATAGACTTGTCAGAAAAACATTTAGAAAATATTTGTTTCAGATTATCGATCAAGTGATCGGATGTTTAATGTAAAACTAAACAATATGTTTGTTTTTTTTTAAAAAAAAAAAAACAGAAATGAAGATAGATTTATACGAAACAATCTAGAGTGAATTTGTTTAGATCGTCGATAATGTGATCACACAAGAAAAAAAATCTTCCAGAGAACAAATACGAGCAGCACGCCACTGAGTAATCGTCGAACAGTTCGATCGGATCAATCCGAACTTAACGTCGACCTTCGGTCCGAATTTCTTGGAATTCGGATGGGTGTACAGACGACCAGAAATACAAGACGAGTTTCTTAAAAGTGACGGTCATTTAAGCGCCGAAAAAGAAAAAAATATTCAGAAAACAAATAACGTGAGATCGCAAGCGACTAGATAACAATGTAATACACGATCTGCCGATCTAGAGCGAGCTCATTACAGATTGATGATCAAGTGATCGTACGTTTTAATTAACAACGAAATTGTTTAGAAAACAAACGACACAAGAACGTAATCTAAGCCGCCTACGATCGTTAAGATCGAATCGATCCGTCTCGATATATACTTTCGGTTCGTACTTACTCGAAGCCCGTTTTTGGAATTCGAATTACGAAGAAAACAACAACACATATTGTCGTGTCTTCCATGCACGGCGGTTAAGAATCCTTTTTACGCGCATGTAGTTTTTTCTGGAACCACTGTATTGAATATTTTCATATAAAAAAAATCTGTCGTGTTTGAGTCTATGCCATTTCGCATAAATCTAAATCGTCGGTCGATATTAATGATGTTTAATCTAACGGGTGTTTGTTTGGAATCGGTACGATCGGATCGATTTTTTATTTAAAAAAAAAATCTTATGAAATAGTCCTTGCGACGGAACGAATAGAGAGATGCTCGAACGCATTCATCGGCGACTACCAGACGTGGTCGGCGCCGTCGATCTCGAAACACTCGTCGAGGAACTTGTCCAGGTTGTGGTACAGGTGCGGCCGCACGCCGATCAGTCCGTGGTCCTCGTCCGGATACGTCAGCTGTCTGAACATAATGTCCTGCAGTTCGAGCGCTCTGACGAGCATCATCGACTGTTGGTAATGGACGTTATCGTCCATCGTGCCGTGTATGAGGAAATAGCGTTTGTCGCGCAGTCCTTCGACCTTGTTGAGTAGTTGAGCGCGGACGTAACCGTCGAGGTTGTCTTTCACGGTCGGCTGGTTCATGAAACGTTCCGTGTAAATCGAATCTGTCGACACGACGAGACGGTCGTGAGATCTGCGATATGCGGGATGGAGAAGGAGGAATGAGGTAGGGTGTCAGGAGTCGATCAGGGGAGATGTTTCTGACTCACCGTACAGAGCCCAGTCGGTTACAGGGGCGACGGAGATGCCGCATTTGAACACGTTTTCTTTATCTTTGGCTAGGGCCATTCCGGTCGCGTAGCCGCCGTAACTCCAGCCCCAGATCGCTGTTTTCGTAGCGTCGACGTAAGGGAGCTGTTGTTGTATGTACCTTTGAACAGAAACGGAATTGATAATTGATTTTTATACAGACGAATATGTATGTATGCTGCATCAAGACCTTTTTATTGTTTATATCAGGTTGTGCCGCATGAAATGTGTCCAAATTCTGCACAAGCTCAAGGGGATTTTTTACAGGTTTATTCCTGTTCTGTCATTATCTACTATAAAACTACTATTTTTAATACAGAGTTGTCCAAATGAGACCAAAGGATAGTAAGCAGAAACAAATGCATGTCTAAACCTTCCAGTCTCATTTGCGCCATCAATAATCTAAGTCATACTCACTTCGTGACGTTAATCTGGTCGTCGATTTCGACAGTGCCGAGGTTTCGGTATCCGGAGAAGAGCATGCGGTCTCCTTTCAATCCACTACCTCTGCCGTCGATGCTCGCGACCAAGATGCTTCTGTTTGCGGCGAGATAACTGCCCCAATCGATGCTCCAGCGTTCGGTCACTTGGAACGAATCGGGACCGCCGTATCTGTAATTTGGAAGAAACGACTTATTTTATATTAAGAACGTATTTAGACGGTAATTGGTCATATTCATTAGTTGGTGAGGATTTTTCATTCGGGATTCCTTTAGGCAAATTACCTTCATCTCAGTTAACAGCCCTCGACTGCGTACCCTATTTAAAGTACTTTTTAATCTAATCCCTACCCTTCGACCTGTCCAACTTGTAAGATCCTACCGGTAGTTAAGTTGCTACTGATTTAGATTTTAGGGTCGTGGGGATACGCTAGTTTCATCATCAACGATAAGGTCTTGTATATTCCCTAAGTGGAATATAATTAATTACACACACATATAATCAACCTCTTTCTATTCATTGATAGAAAAAGACCTTTCGTAAAATCCTTCACCTTCAACCGATTTAATGATTTCCTTTTACTGTTCATTCTGATAACTTTTCTTATATTTCTGAGTACGTAAAAGTAATTTTCTGAGTGATTTTGTTAACGATCGTCATTTGTTTCGATGGAAACGCGTTGCTAAGCAACGTCAGTAAATAATTGTAGCAATAATAGATTCAGGATAATATAGAAATGTCGATGATCCGTGGATAAGTAAATCAAAATAGTAAACATGGAATTCGTCGTCCACAGATAAAGTGTTAATAATTTTGTGAACAGAACAAAAAAGTGGTCCAACCGAAACGGATAAGGATAGTAAACGATAGTAATGAAGTAAATGTATGTCTAAACTCTTCGCTCTCGTTCCAGCTATCCTACATAGGAGAAAAACACCACTTTGGATAAAAGAAAGGAAATCCGCATAGCGCAAACTCACACGTTGATCAGCATCGGATACTTGGTGTTCCCGCTCATGTCGACGTCGGGCGGCATCTGTATCGTCACCTGCGCCTGAAACTTGTCGGCGATATCGACGACGAACCGCTGCGTGACCGGCATCTGCTTCTTCTGAACGATGTCGACGATCTCGCGGTTGTTCTCCCAGACGAACACGCGCGTCAGGTTCCTCTTCGACACGATGATCGATTCCGGAACGCTCGGTCCCTGGCACTTGACCGTAAAGTACTCGTAGTTGTCCGTGCCGTCGTCGTCGCGCTGTTTGGTCGAGAACTCGGCGCCGTTGTACAGACACGACGCGTTGTTGAACGACGAGTTCAACGAGCACGTGATGCATTCCGGGTCGTTGACCGGGTACGGCGTCGGTGCGAGACGGGCGTGCGGTCCGGTCGGAGCCGTCGGTATTTTGTCCGATACGCGGTACAAGTGACGGACGGCGTAGTCGGTCGGCATGTTCGCGAGATAGTAGCTGCAATGGAAACGAAATGGGATGACTTGCACGCTCTGGATATGCGTGTAGATAATTTTACTTTTTAAAATACACGTAATACTTGTCCCAAAACAGTGAACATTTAATAAAATAGTGACAATTATAATAGTAAAACAACGTACTGCCTATCATATTAAATCGACGCGCATGCGTGATGGGCCTCACTACCTCTCTCCTCTAATAATGTTTAGGAATTGGCAAATTTTCAAAAAACCCGCTAATGCTATGCATATTAGAGTTCCGGCTATATACGTGGCTTCCGTTTCATGTAAAAATTTTACCCCAATGCTGCTAAAGAAGTTTCAATTCAAAAAAAGAAATTCAACGGATTTTATAACACAACGCTTTGATGATAGTAGTATGACTAACGAAATGCTCATAGGAGAATTAAATTAATAATTCAATAACTGTTGAACTTTTTCGTAAATTTCTGTGGTGCCGAATTAAAAATATTTAATTCTCACCAAGCTGTGGAAAAAACATTGCTTGATTTCATTGACATTTTTTTCTCCAGGTTTCTTCACTGCTTTGGCATAAACAAGCTATTGTTGAGATGGTAAAACTCTGTCCATAATTTAAGAACATATTTTAATTAATTATACTGTTTTTTATCTGAGATATAATAAACCAAAACTTTTGATTCGAAATCGGACATTTTATATTTGAGCTGGTTTTTTTGAAAGTGGTATAAGTCCACTTTTTAAAAAAACTAAGTTAACGGTAATTTTAATGAGCTATAGACACCTTCTCTTTATAGTTACAATCACAATTTCAATAGAGTTCTATTTTGATATAAAATAAACAAAAACAGTTTTGCTGTACAATGCTATCGCACAAATATTTCTTTTGAAAGTGGAATAAGTCCATTCCTAATAATTATAATGAAAACAAATTTCTTATTGGAATTATTATTGATTATTGCTACTTCAGTGCACGCTGCTCGTTAGCAGATTATTATGATGCAATAAAGGCTTGCCGAAAAAAAACAGCTTCATTTTGTATGAAATGAAAAGAGAAGACTTTGTCTCGACCAAATCTCTAGAAGAGGCAATATCAAACAGAAAAAAAAATACGGATGGAGAAATTGTAAACTGGCTTAACATATGTTGGATGAGGTTCAAAAGGAATGAACCTCACAAAATGTTTTATAAAATTAGTATGGAAGAAAATGCTCCATTTAAAACAATTTTTTTATTTGCAAAAAAGGAAAGACCGAAAAACCTCAGAAAAATTAATATGTTACCGCTTTATAAAACTTCAAGGAGCATAACAAGAGAGAAATATAACGATATGATAGGTTTATTACCTTATATACCACCTATTCACCATAAATATTTCAATATGCTAAGTGTAAAAGAAAACTAAGTTTAAAATATCTTTTTTTTTATTTAAAGATCTTAACGAAGTAATTTTCATTTTTATATTTTTAATATAACTGAAATAAACTCTTAATAAACTTAGTTATTCGTGTATTTAAATGTCTTCATTTTAACTATTACTTTTTTACATAAAAATCCATTTCAGTAAAGCTTATGTCTATAAAAATATGGACTTAAATTTGCTCTTGTTTTTACTTCTTGTAATATGTTATTTTAGAAAGTGGTATAAGTCCATGTGGAGCTAAAAAATCGTTTATTTTGTAAAATAATGTTAGTGATTATTATTTCATAATAAAATTTAAAAGGTGTATAGTGTAAAAAACATCACTCGAATTGATTAAAGTTGGCCAATATTTTTAAATTAACTCAAATGCAAACCCTTAAATATCTCAATATATGAAAAAATGGACTTGTACCACTTTCAAAAAAACCAGCTCATTTAATGATATATGTACACAGCCAACTTATTAAACGAGGAAACAATGAAAAAAGAATAGACATTTTTGATTACAATTCATTATATTTTTTGATCATTTTTGAATATTTTGAATGTCAAAAAGATCACCGGTGAATAATAATAATTTATCTCTAACCCCTAAGATATTATTTTGGTCTATTATTTGTGTATTTATTCTTAATTAAAAAGTATTTGCATATATTCGTATGTACATACACAGCCGACTACAATATGTACATAGATGATTTATTGTTGATAATTACACGGCCATCTTATTGATCGTAATTAAATGGCCGACTTATAAATGACAATTGGTAGATCGAAAAAGAAAATAATATGGACTGTCATATGTGAAAGAGAGACGCGTGATACAAACGATTGTACTTAATAAAATGATAATTGAAAAATTTAATTCTTGAATCAGTTTTGATTTCTTTTCTGAACAAATATCTATTAGAAATACAAATAACACGACACTCACATGTATCCATCTTCTTCGTCCCACGCGACGATATCGGTGACGACGTGTCGGCCGGCCGTTAATGGAATTCCTGGCGAATTCGCGCGCCGTTCGAACATCGTGACGTGACGATACGCGCCGTAGTCGTTTCCTTGGTCGTGCGATAAGACGAGGAGCATTCGGTCACCGGTACGCGAATACATCGGAGCCGTGAATAGTTCGAGCCAACCGTGAGATTGTTTCAGAGTCGTTAGCTATCGAACAACGAATTTATACAGATTCTGTTTTTTCATTAAAAAGGGTATACGAATGTTACTAAAACGAAAATCAGATAAGAGAATCTCTCTTATTTCCCAATAACGTTTTCGCTACTCAATGGAATATGAACGCGAAACGAGATTTTATCCTAGAGAAATCGAAAGAACTCACCTCGACTATATTGCTGGTGTTTTCTGTATCGTACGCGACGATCTTCGCTTCGTTTTGGTCCCGGTTCATCCAGATCGTGCTGACGATTTCGTCTGTCGCCCAAGCGACGGTCGACAGAATTGGTTCTCTGCAAAATATCGAACGGTATATTTGTTTATTTATATCGAGGTTGGACAGATTTTGGTAAAATTCCAAGAACATGATTTTTTGGAAATTTCTTGGAAAACACGAACAGCTAAACTGTTTAAATCGAACGAAGTACACGTTCAATCGATACAAAATTTCATAAAAATGTTCAAAAGTAATTACTAATTGTTTATTTTATTTTCTGGTAAACTTTAGTTGGTTATGTTGGTATTATCGGAAAAAGAGTTTGAGGCTTTATTTATTTTCAATTACGGCCATTTTACAGTCTTCTTTTTACTGTTTTCTATACCATTTTCATAAGTAATTTTATAAACAAATTCCCTCGAGATACATATATACAAGAGTATTTAATTATAGAGTATTAGAGTGTCTAATTTCTCTTGTCTAGCGATGATTCTCTTCTTGCTATCATTTCAAACTTCTCACTTTTGTTTTCTTTCTGATCCACTCGTTTCTCTTTCTACTTCTATGCGCCTCTTTCCATTTACTTTGTGTTGTTTGAAGTGACTGATGAGTTTAAAAATCAAAACCCCATGTTTCATTGCTATAAATGAAAACAAGTAGGATGCACTGAACAAAAACTTTTCTATTTAAACAAAGAGTAATATCAGATTTCGTAAAAAGAAAATTTATTTCGAATTAACACCATTCCATTTACTTTATCTATAAATGTTCATTTAGTATTAATGGGCCTATTCACACTAGTCAACATTCATACAGTATTCACGGCCCATTACCGTTCGTCTCACATCCTCTTATCGCCAAAATCCCCCACCTAAAAAAAATTAGTTTTCGGGAAAGAGGGTGTGAGACGAGCGGTAATTGGCCGTGAATACTGTATGAATGATGACAAGTATGAATAGGCCCAATGAGTTTTTCCAAATATACACAATTTCCAATTTCCATCTCTCTTTCTTTTAATTAGATTTTTCTCTGATCCGAAAATTCATTGAATTTCACAATCTTCTTGTCTTGATGAAGTCCTTTTTGTTGATTCACTTCATCTCATTCTCATATTATTTTTTCAACTGTATTTGAGCATATTGTTCATCGGATATATACATATACAGTGAGTCAAAATGAAACTCATACAGTATTAAGTTCAATAAATTTTTGTATATAAATTTTTAAATAAAAAAAATCCTTTTATATTTGACTTAAATTGTTTATTAAGGATATTTTTATCATATAAAAATAAATAAATCATAAAATAATACTTGAAGATCATAAAAAAGTACGAATTCTGAGAAATAAAGAAAATTGTTATTATATTAGGTTGGCAAGTATCTCCCTTCTTTTTTTTTTTTTTTTTGTACATAGCTGCGAAATTCAAAAGACCAGAAGGCGGAAGGGAGATACTTGCCAACCTATATTGAAATATATGTGTAAAATTATTGGAAACATAACTCTGTACGAATTTCACTTGGACTCACTGTACAACATCAGCAGCAACAGCAGTCGCTCTCAATCCACTATTGGATGAAGACTTTCCCCAAAAGCATTCCACTTCGACCGATCCAATGATTTCCTCTTCCAATCCACTTCGATGAATTTCCTCATTTCTCTGTTTTACCTATCCATGAGTCTTTTTTGGGCACTTTTTAAACATTTACGTTTACGAACTCTTCTTATATGAAAGTATATGAACTAATATCAACTCATGAGAGGAGTAAATTGAAGGATTTTATCAACGAATTGGTAGTCTTTAGAAACGAAGAAATTATTATTTTTTTAAAATAAAATACACACATATTATATATATATATATATATATATATATATATATATATATATATATATATATGTTAGATATATAGTACATTTATCTTCATAAAGTAATGTTGTAATATATTGTATAACTCTTATAGAGTATACATAAGTGTGGTTATATAAGTAGACTGTATATATACTACGGGATGAGTCAGCCGTAGATCAGTACTGTAGAACAGTTCATAGTTATCCAGTGTATCATATTGTATAGCAGTGTATCATCATAGTTATATTAGTATTGTTGTATATTTTCTAATTGTTAAATATATCATTTTATTAAAACTTCATCAAATATTATTCCTCGGAACACCTCAGTAAATTAAAACAATATATATATATATACATTTGGAGAATTGTATTTCCTATTGTTCACGTATGCGAATTGTCTACGATAGAGCAGCTGGAATATGTCTACCGGCTCACAGCACAATTTAATATTTTATATTTGCTAATGAAATAACATTTATAAAAATCAGTAAATAAATTAACTGGACACTCGAGTCTAATAATCGTTGTTGACAAGAAAAACAAAAAACTAATTGTTTATTATTACAAAATTCATAGCCGCCACATATGTACACTCTCTGGTAAATTGTTTTTCAAAATATTGAAATAGTCGAGTTTATTCATTGTAGATTTAGTGAATTATCATGTTCAAAATTCTGTAACCTCCATATTCTTCTAAATTATAATATCTCTTCCACTGCTTTTAATAGATAGAAATTTTATATCCGTTTTATCCGTCATTCTAAAAAAACACACACACACACAAGAATTAATTTTGTTTACAAAAAGAAAATTATCCTAGAAATCTCTAGATTTGTCAATTCTGAACATTTTTTTTAAAAATTTTCAAAACCTAGTTGGTTGACACTCGAGTAAATTGCAATTTAAAATATAGGATTATCCAAATGTGACGCTTAGATTTGTGTTTTATTAAAAATAAATAAAAAAAACTATACAGATGTTTCTCTTTGCCGCAGCTATGTTCATAGCCGCCACACACACATACACACACACACACACATATATATATATATATATATATATAAATATATGTATATAAAATTTTGAAACGATTAAAAATGTTTAAGGCGTCGCAATCGGATCGTTCGATTCGAACCAACACCAAACTAAATGCGATAATAAATCACATTCTTCCGACACAGACTGGCCGTTCGGTCGAACGGAAATAAACAAAATCTAACTAAATAATATACGAATTCGCGTACAGCTCAAATATCTGCATGATTTCTCATGAAAGATTACAACGGAATTGGATTTGAATACAAATAAAGTTCACACACACACATACAGATATATATATATATATATATATATATATATATATATATATAAATAAATACCTTCATTTTCTTTTTCTCTCCCCCCCTCTATTTATAAAAGAATATGGTATTTTATTTTTTTTAAAAAAACAACAATAATGCTACCGTATTTGAATTTCAAAATGGAACCTAATTGGAACAAATGGCCGCCTGCGATTCACGTGCACGTCCGCCATAACGAACGTACACAAATACAGATCGCATCGTTTAGCGAGAATATCCGTTTTCTTTATCAATTCGGTCAGGTAATAAATATCCGTACCGTACACGGTCGTGCCGACGTCGACGTCGCAGTCGACGTCTGCTGACTGAGCCGACGTCGGTGCGGGAATCCTTGAACTTGACGGAATGACGACGACGACGACGACCTCGGCGAAGTTTTTTTTGAAGAAATTCGCGTTTTTTTTTCGTTTTCAATCGTACATGTCTACTTACACATACATGCAATATGAGTATTCACTCAAAATAGGCATATATATATATATATATATACCTATATACAAATATGTGTAAAAAATAGGTCAATATGTTTTTTGAAGAAAACAATGATTTTTAATTATTTGTTGTTTTGAAACTGTGGCTGATTCACTTTACACAAATGAATTTTCACCCCAACATCACAATAATTTAAAGTGTTCAATAATCACTTATTGTTCACTTGTTATTTATAATTATATCGGCTGATGCATTTCGATGGCGACGTCATCATCGTCAGAGCCTTTTTGTTATAGATTATATAATTATAAATAATAAGTGATTATTGAACATTTTAAATTATTGTGGTGTTGGGGTGAAAATTCATTTGTGTAAAATGATTTTTAAGAAAAATGGCGAAATATTTTGTAGTCAGACAAAACAAAAATTATATTGTAAATTGTAATTTATTACAAAACGTGCTTAAACATTTCGACGAAAGAGTGGATGTCCGCTGACGTGGTAGAAGAGGCTATTTGGCTGAAATTGTATTCCATTTATAATTCCTATGTTTCTACTTTACGTTGATATCAATAAACATGAATTTTTCCTTTAAAAACTGTATTTTATTGATAAATTACTTCCTAACCACAAATTTGGACATATATACGAAAGTCGTTTGATAAGTATAATAAATTTATTTATTGCTTAATTTAAGTAAATTTTTCAATTTAGTTTTTCTTATTTTTTTACCATACTTATCAAATGACCCTCGTAAATTTTTGTATATATATATATATATTGTAATATTTTGTTTATTTGCAATAAAACAAAATCTTACAATAAAAATTATTATTGTTCACTACTTATAACCCACTATTTACTCTTAACGATCGTTTGTCACCTCTGACGTGACATTACAACTTTGCTCTATCGGTCGTATGTCACGTGCAAGGTGACAAGACTCAACAAGTAAAAACGTCCTCATTGCTGAATGTACACACCGTATACTTTTACAGTTTAATTCTTACTCGATAGAAATCATATTTCAGCAATTATTTTACTTATATTACAATATTTTATTCTTCCAAAAATGAATAAAGAAAACTATAGCAATATGGAAAGTGTAACAGTGATAGTTGTAGTGAATTATGTGACAATTTCGAATATTCCGCAAGTGATTTTAATTCTTGTGATGAAGGAGACAATGGATACAAGTGATATATTTCAGTCAAGGGGAAAAAATGATCCCTATTCAATATTCAAGTGAAGTGGAAAGAGAAATTGTTCCTGATTGTGATGAAGATTGGATGGAAATCGACAGTGATGACGAAGACATTTAAAATGTAAATATAAATATTTTTGTACACAAAACTATCTTTTTATATCGAGTAACCTTACTCACTCTTCTCTTACAATAAGCACTCAAATTTTTCTCCGACCTAGCGGAAAGTTAAGTACAAAATACTAACGTCCGGTAAGGGTTAATACAAGAGAAAACAGCAATTGTATAGAGAGTCATCCAAATGTGACGCCTAGATTTGTGTTTTATTAAAAAGAAACTATACATATGTTTCCTTTTACACCACCAGCACATTATACACATATTTCTTTTCAATAAAACACAAATCTAGGCGTCACATTTGGATGACACTCTATACTTTAATCATAACTAATAACTCTGCTCCGATTTCTCCCAAACAAAGTTGAAGAGTGAATAATAACGACCTTTTTAAATAACCTAGGCTCAGTTAGTACTCGGAATCTCATGTTTCACCAGGTTTTTTGACATTTTTCCTGGTCTATCCACATTGACAGTTAAAAACAACACATATCAATATAAAGGTTAAATATGTGTTATAATTAGCATTTTCAACAGATTTTTTTTATAAGTCCTGTTTTCCATGTATTTATAATCAACGATGCATTTTCGAACGCGTTTATAATACAATAATGCATAATGTTTATTTATATTCAGATTATTTTATATAAACATACGAATAACGAATAACAAAACATTTATTGACATGGATAGATTGATATAAATTTTTGTACATTGTTTTGTGTTTTTGTGGTTTTCTATTTATAATAATTATTATACTGTATGAATTGTGCTTATTATACATTTATGTCGAATTTTAAGTTTCAGATTTTTCATTTACAGGGAAAATAAGAAACATGCACACACATATGTTTATATATTAGGTTGGCAAATATCTCTCTTCCAAATATTTCTTTTTTTTCCTTCAAAAGACCAGAAGGCGGAAGGGAGATATTCGCAACTATATATATATATATATATATATATATATATATATATATATATATATATATATATATATATATATATATATATATATATATATATATATATGTATATACATACACACACACATACACGATATAATACGTGTCTAGAGCCATTTCATCAGGACGTCTATCCAAAATAGCTTCGCGTCGATTCCGTTGCAGCGTCGTTCGAACGACGTCCGTTCCGTTTTTCGCGCAACGGTCCTCTCGTCGCTGACAATAATTACGGCGTTCCGATTGTCGTAATCTCCTCGTTCTACAATTTCCTATTGCTATTAAGATCCGACGATAACGACGGTCGCGTCGTTCGCTACGTACGCTGTTAAACGGTCTCGTGTACGACGTCGACGCTCGTTCCGTTATTAATATTTCTGTTATGCGGACAATGGCGCGGCACGCGATCATTTCAAGACGTTTTAATATGATTACAGTGGGTGCAGCACACACACACACACACACACACACACACGTACAATAGAGCCTCGTTTAATGCCGTATCGAAAAGTCAACGTACGGACTTAGCACGAGTTCAGGGTTTATTCGAAAACTTTACAAATCACGAGCTTGCAACTCGATATACAATTCAGCTGATTATTCCCTTCGATTTTTAAATAAATTCGACGCCGATTCTGATACTTTTAAACCTAACAAAATTGTTACGGATGGCGAAACTCGGATCTACCAGTTTGATCCCGAAAGCAAGTAACAATCAAAATAATGGCGATAGAGGGATTCAAAAGCTCCCATAAAGGCTAAGACCGATGATACACATGACACATAGTGACTCGAAAACGTGCCACTACATGACCTAAGGCCATGTAGTGACATGTGTATACGTCAACGACATGCCAATAAAACGCCAGTCTATTGAATCGGCCGACGGTCTATTTTTTAATGCCTTTTTGTAAGCGATTAGTGGTGAGGAAGAAATGCGCAGGCGTTTGAAATTTGCACCCAGATTATCCTATTTCGTCGGTTCGCATTTTTGATTAAAATGAGTTTTTTTTTACCAAATATCATATTACTTCTTACTCTTTAATTTTCCATATACGGGACAACTCCATTTCAGGTGTCAATAATACAATAAAACATCTAAGTAAGTTAGGCTGTGTTAGATCACTGTGCGTGCTTCCCTGGGGAGCATGCGTAGTAAGCCGCAGGCAGTGTCACTTAAAGGCACACATGTGTACGTACACAAGATGCCATTAACCGCGCATGCGCAGCAAGTAACAAATATGCACGTCACTATATGTCACGTGTATCACTACCTAAAGCAGAAAGATCGGCCATGGGCCTTTCCACACTAATCAGCATGCATATAGTATTCACGGCCCATTACCACTCGTCTCACACGCTCTTACTTGAAAACTATTTTTTTTAGGTGAGGGAGTTCGGTCATAAGAGGGTGTGGGACGAGAGGTAATGGGCGCGAATACTGTATGCATGCTGACTAGTGTGGAAAGGCCTTTTGAATGTAACGGCCACAATTTTCTGGTATTATGATGGATGGCTGCTCGTAGATTTTCTCACAGGCCAAAGAACAATAACTGCAAGTTATTATAAAACAGTTTTAGAAAACTGCACGCGGCTCTGAAAGAAAAACAGCCAAGAAAAATTCATCAGTGCGTCATGTTTCTCCATGATAACGAGTCGGTTCACTCTGCAAGTTTTATCTTTATATATGATAGGTTGTCAAATATCTCCCTTCCGCCTTTTTGTCTTTTGAATTTCGCGGCTATGTACAAAGCGTTACAGAGCTCGTATCGGGCAACACTATACATCATTTGAAAGGTCTTTACATAACCTACAAAACGACGCTATGCATGATTAGTTTGGATACTGCGTTCAAAAGTTATAGACGTGTAAACATGGAGTTCACTAACGCCGAAGTTCGCGCTATTTTGAAGTTTTCCTTCGTTAAAGGCAAATCCGCTAGAGAAACGTTCCGTGAGATTAATAGTGTTTTGGGGGATGGTACTCTATCACTTCGAACCGCGGAGGAATGGTTTCGACGATTCAGAGCCGGTGAAAACGACACCGTGGATAAGCCAGCCGGCGGAAGACCTGTGACGACGAATGCCGATCAAATCATGGAAATCATCGAGTTAGACCGGCATGTGACATCTCGTGACATCGCCCAGGAGATGGCAGTTAGTCACCAAACCATTTTAAACCATCTGCAGAAGGCTGGATACAAAAAAAGCTTGATGTTTGGGTGCCGCATGATTTGACGCAAAAAAACCTTCTGGACCGAATCAACGTCTGCGATATGCTGCTGAAACGGAACGAACTCGACCCATTTTTGAAGCGGACGGTGACTGGCGACGAAAAATGGATCACATACGACAATATTAAGCGAAAACGGTCGTGGTCGAAGGCCGGTGAATCGTCCCAAACAGTGGCCAAGCCGGGATTGACGGCCAGGAAGGTTTTGCTGTGCGTTCGGTGGGATTGCAAAGGAATCATCCACTATGAGCTGCTCCCATACGGCCAGACGCTTAATTCTACCATCTACTGCGAACAACTGGACCGCTCGAAGCAGGCGATCGACCAGAAGCGTCCAGAATTGGCCAAGAGGAAGGGTGTAGTGTTCCACCAGGACAACGCCAGGCCACACACATCTTTGGTGACTCGTCAGAAGCTACGGGAGCTCGGATGGGAGGTTTTATCGCATCCACCATATAGCCCGGACATAGCGCCAAGTGATTACCACCTGTTCCTGTCCATGGCGAACGCCCTTGGTGGTGTAAAGTTGGCCTCAAAAGAGGCTTGTGAAAAGTGGCTGTCCGAGTTCTTCGCAAATAAGGAGGGAGGGTTCTACAAGAGGGGTATTATGAAGTTGCCGTCTAGATGGAACCAGATTATCGAACAAAACGGCGCATATTTGAACTAAATCCGATCACTGTAACACTTTTTATAAAGCATTGAATAAAGAGCAAAAAAGCGGAAACTTGACAACATAATATATATATATATATATATATATATATATATATATGTATGTATATATATATAAAGAGAGAGAGAGAGAGAGAGGGTCACCAATTGTGACGCATAGATTTGTGTTTTATAAAAAAGAAACTACTATATACATATGTTTCTTTTCAATGAAACACAAATCTAGACGTCACAATTGGATTCCATCCATATTTACTGAGTGAATATGGATGGAAGATTTTACAGCACCCTCCATATAGTCCAATATTTAGCCCCACTAGACTTTTTTATTCCCAAATTTAAAAAAAGACATTGAAAGCGTTCGCTGAGAGTCGATAGATGAAGTAAAACTTTTTGTAGAGCAGTGGCTAGAAACAAAGAACGCTGATTTCTACCGAAAGGGCTTAGAAGGTTGGAATATATATTGACAAATAAAACGATAATTCAATTTACTGTTTTTATTTCCATTTTCCGGGATTTTTTTCGAACGCCCCTCAAGTGTATATTATATATATTAGGTTGGCAAGTATCTCCCTTCCGCTTTTTTTTTTTTTTTTTTGTACATAGCTGCGAAATTCAAAAGACCAGAAGGCGGAAGGGAGATATTTGACAACCTAATATATATATATATAAATTTGATAAAACAAAAAAAATGTTTGTTTTTCTTTCGTTCGAAAACGAAATGAACGTATCTATCTGCAAAGGTGCACCGACTTATCTCGACGTTGATTCATAAAACGTAAAACGTTAATTATGACGTAGCCAGACGCTGTTAAAATTAACTAATATCGTGTACAACGACCTCTGTACAATTATCGACTTTTTAAAAATGTTCGTTCGGATTAAACAACGTAAGAGATTTATTAACTTTCACGAAATACACATAAATTATTTTTTCATACGAGTATATAAATATATGATATATATATAAGGTCATACACATATGTATAAATAAATATTACGAATAAATTATGCAGAGATCAAATCTTATTAGAGTTGTTCATAAAGTCATACACGATTCGATTTGCATTTCAGACAAAGTCGACATTTTTTCTAGTCGAACGAATGAGATAACGATTAGGGAAAAAAATGAACACGGTAAACAAGCACGGCCGACTATACTGACGAACACAAAAGGTTTCTTCGAAATAAATGAACGTTAGACTACCTTGATCAAAGTCGAACAGTTACATGTATCGAATATTATAAATTTAGAACTCGATAGTGTCGATACTCGACACCGAAAATAAGTATTTAATTACTTCGTGCGATTAAATTACTCGGCCGAAGACAAATAGTGGTTCTAGCGATTTTCACTGATGCTAGAATAAATACTGAGAAACGCTGTGACGGGAAAAGACCAGTTAATC
Organism: Neoneuromus ignobilis; assembly: GCA_029203775.1. Classification (NCBI taxonomy): domain Eukaryota; kingdom Metazoa; phylum Arthropoda; class Insecta; order Megaloptera; family Corydalidae; genus Neoneuromus; species Neoneuromus ignobilis. The sequence continues at coordinate 71,841,311 of CP092087.1, read as the reverse complement.
CTGACTGAAAATCCTACTCATGTGCAGACAGAATGATAATGGAAGATGAGAACGAGTGACTGAGTACTTAAAACAATTATTTTACACATAACGTTCAATGTCAAACGTTTATATATATATATATATATATATATATATATATATATACGAGGTGTGATCAAAAAGTAAGGTGAATTTTGAAATTTAGCGGGCTACATCCGTTCGATCTTCGATTGTTTTATTTGGTTATGTTGGTACACTCGTCTCGAATATATGTTCCAAATTTCAGCTATGTAGCATGTTTAGTTTGTTGGTGAGAGGCATAAAAGTTAGAAGTGTTTTGCAGGCTCCACGATTTTCCGCTGTCGAAAATCATGGATCAAAGAGTTTGCATTAAATTTTGTGTGAAAAATGGAATCAAGTGCTCCAAAACACTTGAAATGTTGAAAGTGGTATACGATGAGTCTACTTTAAGCCAAAAAAATGTTTACAAGTGGTATAAACTCTTCCGAGAAGGCCGAGAAGACACCGACGACGAACCTCGTTCTGGACGCCCCAGCACGTCAACAACCGATGAGAACGTTGAAGAAGTGAAGAAAATAGTGTTGGGGAATCGTCGAATTACCATTAGAGAAATTGCTGATGATATCGGCATCTCGTTTGGTTCGTGCCAATCGATTTTAACGGGTGTTTTAGACAATTGACGTGTGTCAGCGAAGTTTGTTCCGAAATTGCTCGATTTCGACCAAAAGAACCGTCGCATGAGCATCGCCCAAGAGCTATTGAATGACGTCAACGACGACCCAGATTTACTCGACAGGGTCATAACAGGTGACGAAACATGGGTATACGGTTATGACGTCGAAACTAAGACTCGATCGTCTCAGTGGAGGCATTCTGGATCACCGAGACCAAAAAAAGCACGCCGAGTTCGATCGAATGTGAAGGTTTTGCTTACAGTTTTCTTCGATTGCAGGGGCGTGGTGCATCATGAGTTCTTGCCACAGGGTAGAACAGTAAATAAGGAATATTACCTGCAAGTTATGCGCAATTTGCGCGAAGCAATCCGCCAGAAACGTCCGAATTTGTGGAAGAACAAAAATTGGCTTTTGCACCATGATAACGCCCCTGCTCACACATCGTTGCTTGTGCGCGAATTTTTGGCTAAAACCAACACACTAATGATGCCGCAGGCACCGTATTCCCCAGACCTGGCCCCCTGTGACTTATTCTTGTTCCCGAAACTGAAGAGGCCCATGAAAGGACGGCGTTTTGCAACGATCGAGGAAATAAAGACGGCATCGAAAGAGGAGCTGAACAAGATCACAAAAAATGATTTTTTGAAATGCTTTGAGGATTGGAAAAAGCGTTGGCACAAGTGCATTATATCCGAGGGGGATTACTTTGAAGGGGACAAAATAAAAATTGATGAATAAATAAATATTCTTTGAAAAAAATAAAAATTCACCTTATTTTTTGATCACACCTCGTATATGGTTTATAGAATCTGTCGACGCTTTCCGCTCTTCAACTTTTTCCTCCATTTCTTTCTATCTTGGCACAGCTGTTCGTCCAATTCTCTCTCTCTGATCGATTTACGGATTCCTTTGCTCCAAGATCTCCGTGGGCGACCTCGTTTCCGTCATTCCAGAGGTAAATACTCCATCGCTTGTTTAGGCAGTCTTGTATCGGTCATTCTCTTGACATGGCCGTACCAGGTGAGTTATTTCCGCTCAATGATGTTGTCTTCTACGCCCATTAATTGCTCGATCCTTTCGTTTCTAATTCGATCTCTTCTTGATATTCGACAAGATCTTCTTAGAGCATCCGTTTCCATGGCCGCAATTCGTCTTCTATCCCCCTCTGTTCCTGACCGTGCCTCCGCTCCATATAAGACTATACTTTTTACCACCGTTTGGTAAATTTGCCATTTCCGTTCTTTCGATATTGTGGGGATCCACCAAATACTATTTAATTTCCTAATAGCTCTTCTACCTTGTGTAATTTTCCCTCGTATTTCCATTGAGTCGTTGCCTTCCCTATTAAGTTTCACTCACAAGTAGTTGTATACCTCACAGGCAGATATTTTTCCATCATTGTCCAATTCTAATTCCGTAGTTGCAGTTCCCCCTACGCATAAATATTTGATTTTGCCAATATTCATTTTTAACCCTCCTTTCTCATATTGTCGTTTGAGCTTCTTGGCCATGAATTCGAGGTCTTCCTTATCCTGCGCTATAAGAACCTGATCGTCCGCAAACTGCGAGGTATATATTGTGGTTTCATCATTAATAGCAAGGCCCATAGGACTACACTTTCGCTTCCGGTTTCGTAAAAGATTTTCTACGTAAATCTTAAAAAAGGTTGTGGAAATACAACATCCTTGTCTTGATCCTTTAGTTACGGTAAATCCATTAGATAAATTTTGTCCGACTTTAATTACAAACGTTCATACTGATCCGTTTTAATGGCATGATTGATAGAAACGAAAATGGCGACCGATTGAAATCGTTCAATTATTTTCACCACAGCACACTGTAATACGTACTCGCGTCGAGTGTGCGTGCGCAAAAAAACAAAAATAAAACGATACTCACTTTTTTTGCAGATCGTGCGGAACGGGCAACGTTTTCGTGAGCACCTCGGACGTCGCGACCGCATCAACAAGGTTAACGACGCTGAATTTCACCGTCGGATTCGGCGTGCCGACCTACCGATAAAAAAGAAACACAAACGCTGAGCTAAAAATAATAACGGAATATGGTAATTCGGCTGCAGTGCGTTTATAAATACGCGTCGTGACGTTTAATTTCGCGCGCAGTGTGTGCGTTTTTTTTTAATTTATCGTTGAATCGCTGACGTGCATCGGCCGTGCATACGACGTATCGGCGTAACGATGCACGTGCGTGCAACGTGTGTTGGTAATTTATGCGCGCGAGGGTTTTCGAAAAATGCGATTTATGTGTTTGCGCGCGCGACCTGCGTAGCTGAAAAGTTTTGCGGATGAGAAAGGACGACGTGTTCGAAACGAAACGATGAAATAATAATACGTTTGGGTCGACGAGCGCGGTCGAATCGTGGTTAATAACTAAAAGGTTTCGAACGGAATTCCGAATGAGTTTAATATATTTTATACGGAATTTGTGCCAATGACAATAATGCAAAGAAAACTTGACGGCCATTTTGATTAGTACATGTGATTTGAATACTACTGTTAATTTTTTTTTAAAAAATAGTTTCGTACCAGTTTCTTTTGAAAAAGATCATAGTTGATTATACTTGCACGATAGTTTTTTTTTTATGTATAGGGTCATCCAAATATGACGCCTACATTTGTGTTTCATTGAAAAGAAACATGTGTATATAGTAGTTTCTTTTGTTTCTTTCTTATAAAACACAAATGTAGGCGTCACATTTGGATGACTCTCACTCACTTTCTTTCTCTCTATATATATAGAGAAAAAGGGTCATCCAAATGTGACGCCTAGATTTGTGTTTCATTGAAAAGAAACATGTGTATATAGTAGTTTCTTTTGTTTCTTTTTTATAAAACACAAATGGTAGGCGTCACATTTGAATGACTTTCTCTCTTTCTTTATAAAATCCAAATGTGAAACATGTGTGTATATAGTATATAGTAGTTTCTTTTGTTCTTTTTCTCTCTATATAACACAAAAAGGGTCATCAAATGTGACGCCTGGATGTTTCATTTCTGTGTATATAGTAGTTTCTTTTGTTTCTTTCTTATAAAACACAAATGTAGATGTCACATTTGGATGACTCTCTCTCTCTCTCTCTCTATATATATATATATAGAGAGAGAGAGAGAGAGAAAGAGGGTCATCCAAATGTGACGCCTAGATTTGTGTTTCATTGAAAAGAAACATGTGTATATAGTAGTTTCTTTTGTTTCTTTCTTATAAAACACAAATGTAGGCGTCACATTTGGATGACTCTCACTCACTCTCTTTCTCTCTATATATATAAAGAAAGAGGGTCATCCAAATGTGACGCCTTGAATTATTTAATTGAATAGAAACATGTGTATATAGTAGTTTTTTTTGTTTATTTTTTATAAAACACAAATGTAGGTGTCACATTTGAATAACTCTCTCTCTCTCTCTCTCTATATATATATATATAAATAGAGAGAGAGAGAGAAGATCATCAAATTGTGACGCCTAGATTTGTGTTTCATTGAAAAGAAACATGTGTATATAGTAGTTTCTTTTGTTTCTTTTTTATAAAACACAAATGGTAGGCGTCACATTTGAATGACTCTCACTCACTCTCTTTCTCTCTATATATATAGAGAAAGAGGGTCATCCAAATGTGACGCCTAGATTTGTGTTTTATTGAAAAGAAACATGTGTATATAGTAGTTTCTTTTGTTTCTTTCTTATAAAACACAAATGTAGGTGTCACATTTGGATGACCCTCTCTCTCTCTCTAAATATATATATATAGAGAGAGAGAGAGAGAGATAAAGAGGGTCATCCAAATGTGACGCCTAGAATTATTTAATTGAATAGAAACATGTGTATATAGTAGTTTCTTTTGTTTCTTTTTTATAACACACAAATGTAGGCGTCACATTTGGATGACTTTCTCTCTTTCTTTATATATATATATGTATATATATATATATATATAGAGAGAGAGAGAGAGAGAGAGTATCATCCAAATGTGACGCCTAGATTTGTGTTTCATTGAAAAGAAACATGTGTATATAGTAGTTTCTTTTTTATAAAACACAAATCGAAGCGTCACAATTGGATGACCCTCTCTCTCTTTCTCTCTCTCTAAATATATAAATGAAATAAAAGAATCGAACACGTACTTTCGGATAACGAATCGGCTGAGATAACGGATACTGATACTCCAGTTCGCCAGGTTTTCCGTAAAACAGGACGCTCATGATGCGCGTCTCGTTGTCGTCAAACGAAGCGTACGCCAATCGAGTTCCGTTTGGAGACCACCATAGTGCGCTATTCGAACTGAACACTTCCTCTGCAAATCGAAAACGATTGTAAATTTTCATTCATATTATTTCAAATATATCGTCATCATCATCATATCCAGTTTATATCAGCCCAATGCTGGATAAAAACCTCCTCAATGGATGTCATCACCAATTATTAGCTCTTGGTGATACTCATCATGTTCGGTGAGATTGTTTTATTCAAGGTCGACTCCCTTAAACAGTTTGCCTCTTTTTAGTAATACTAAAGAGCTCTGTTTACCCTATATCAATACACACACAGATATATATTTGAGTGGAGTGTACTGGAAGAGGAAGGCATTGGATCGATCGAGGTGGAAGGTTTCGGAAGAGTCCTTCATCCAGCAGTAGAGAGTGAGATGGACTGATGATGATGATGACGATACAAATCTATATATTTAATACCTTCGTACACCCAGTCCGGCACGCCGTTATAGATGACTCCGAACAAACCGTCGTTGGTCAGACGTATCGCCGAATTTAGGTCCGCCGCACTCTTCACGTAATAAATGTCGCTGTGCATAACGAAAACGAAACCGTTACCTTTTGGCGCCCACGACACCAGCTGCATCTGCGTGTGTCCGTTGTGTTTCAGACGAGTCGCCTGACGTGTCTTCAGATCGACGATGAGGTAGTCGGCTAAATAGCTGTGACGGTACAACTGTCGAACAACGAGTTGAATTTCATTGTCGTGTTCATAACAGAACGAAGTAAAAAAGAAATGGTAGAAAATCGAGAAGGTTGATTTGTTATTATTTTTGTTTTTAAAAAAACAATAATTTAAAAACAATATTTTTTTTTAAAAAAAAGTACTGATCAGATAGGCTGGGATTTTGGACACATCGACGAATGACAAGTCGGCTGTGAATGTATTTGTATTTTCTAATATATAATAACTTGCATTTGTTCTCTATCCGCCTGCTATGATATTTGGAAATTTAACAACGTGTTATTAACACATTGAGTGCCAGACCGACCACTGATGGCCGTGTGAACTGACTACTACAACAGACTCAATGAATATGCATAAAGTTAATAAACAATAATGTTTATGATTTTTAAAACATAATCGGTATTAATAGAATTATTCCTTTATTTTTATTTATGACGTGATCTTATAGTAATCTTTACAATATGACATACTAGTGCTCAACATAAGGTGAGATAAAAGTGTTAAATTTTATCATTATGCACTCTTGAGGGGGTATTCTAGTCTAGACGCAGGAATTTTAGGTGTTTTTTTCGGGCGCTATAAAAAAAACCAACAAATATTTTGATTATCCATTTTTTATCAGTTATTTATTGACATTTTGAGAGTAAAAAAAGTATTATTAAAAACAAAAAATTGAAAATTGAAAAAGATACAGGCTGGCAAAGTGGGGGCTAGAAAAAAAAAGATGTCTCCTGGTTGACGTAGTTTCAACCCTTCCGGTCATTTGAAACAATTTTTTTTTGAAATTATTGAAAAAGAAGGTTGTAGTAGTATCTCCGCCTAGAGAAATTTAAAATTTTTTTTTTCGTAAAATGGCGGCAATGTGAAAAAACAGTCATTTTTTGCCCTATTTTTTTCAACTTTCGGAATTTTTTAAAAATAGTAAAAAACAAAATTTTCAAAAAATCTCAGACGAAGACAATCACTGTTATATTGAGAAGCTCTGTACCAAATTTCAAGTAAATCGGTCCATTAGAACTTGAGATATCACGTCAACCGTGTCGAAAAAAGTAGTTTCGAGAAAAACGCGTTTAAAGTTTGGAGTCGAGTTTAGACCGGATTGGTTATCGCGTCACAAAAATACCTATAACTCCGAAAATAATTCGAATTTCGAGAAATCCTCTTAAGGACATATTCTTAAAGGTCTAAACTTTGAAAATATGCAAAAAAATAGATTTTTTCGAAATTCTAGACTAGAATACCCCCTTAATAATACAATTTTCAATTTGGCGTATGGAACAGACAGAAATTTTGTTCAGCAGGCAACGTGTTAAGAAAAATTCAGGTTTTCCTGTCAATTAATTTTCTCTAGTTAATAAAAATTCATCAAAAAACAACGCCTACATTTGTGTTTTATTAAAAAGAAACATGTGCATAGTTTCTTTTGTTTCTTTTTAATAAAACACAAATCTAGGCGTTACATTTGGACGATCCAGATATTTCGTATGTGAGATACTTGAGGATTAACTAACTAGTTATTATACATATGGGATGTTTTTAATGGTTAAAACGAAAATTTTTTTTTCAGAATTTGAAAAACATATTTGAATTAGAAAAAAATTATTAAAAAACTGTATACCAAATTATGTAACTTCAACTATAATAAAAAAATTACACAGAAAAACTTTCTACAGACGAATTGCTTATTTTTTTAAAAAAAAAATATTAAAAAAAAAACAAAAAGTTATTTATTGATTTTCTTTTTTTTCTTTTATTTGAAAACCACTCTACATGGACACATAAACGTACCTTTCTGTAATTCAGTGCTACGAGCAGATACTTCTTGTCGGAGGATAACTCGTAGTCGAAAGCCGCCGCCAGTTCCTGTATAACAACAGAACGAGTTGGTGAGATCGGAGAGAGATAACAAGTTAGCGAGAAGAAGACGGAGAGATCCAAAGAAAGATATAACAAATAGTCGCACGACGTCGATATGAAAAAAAGACGTTTAAGCTCACCTCGTTTTCGGGAGACATCAGCGTTCTTCTCTCACGTGACGGAATGTCGTAGATGAACACATTTCCTGCTCCGTCGCGATAGAAAAGCTCCGTTCCTGAAACAACGCACGAGAATTTATAACCGAGTCGAGATTATATTTTCTTCTCGGAAAATGCAAGAGTGACACAAACAATCTGACAATTTAAACCTGGCGCTCTTTGATTAAGCAGGCCGGTGGGAAAAAAGTTGATCGAGTTTGTCTGGAATGTTTTGTATCGTGTTTTGTACTTTTGCGATTTTGTTATGATTGTTTTAAAACAATTGAAATGGGAAACACTTGATGAAAACAATTGCTTTTTGATAGAAAAAGTAACAAAGATTTTACATGAAATATTATATTATATTTTTAATACAAGCATAAAAAACGAGCTAGTGGTAAGTAGAACTTTTTTATATGAATTAATCAAATTTATTGTTTTTCAAGGATTGTTCTTTATTGGAATCCTTTCTATAGAATTTCCAGTCGGAAACAGATGTATTATATATATATTAGGTAAAGCGGAAAGAAATGTCGTTTTTTTTTTGTGTCGTTTTGAAACCAATTTATCGTGTGGCTGCCGTCGAGTAAATATGCCAATATTGGTATTATTTTGAAGCTCTGTTCATACTGTTACTGTTTTCAATTCATTTTTTTTTTATTTTTACTGACAATAAAAATGTCAGGGCCAAAGATCTCAGAGATGCAGTTACGGTGTATTTTGTTATTTTTGTTTGATAAAAGATTAAAACCTAAAGAAGCTACAGAAAATGATAATGAAACTTACGTCGAAATCTTGAATATTCGTGAATGCCAACGCTGGTCAAACAATTTAAAAACGACGACAGAAATCTTAAGGATAAGCCAAAATCGGAAAGACCACAAAAAATCGATGACGACGTGTTAAAATCATTGATGGAATCAGATCCACGCAAAACCATTAAGGAATTGTCGCAGGACATCGCCTGCCCCTTGGTCGACTATAAAAAGTAATTTAAAAAGGTTCGGCAAAAACACAGACAGGGGGTTTGGGTTACGCACGATCTATCATCATCGGCTTTAGATTAGCGAGTATCCATTTATTCTTTACTACTGATCAGGTATGAAACCGATCCGTTTTTGAAAAGAATTGTTACTGGAAACGAAAAATGGATCCTTTATAGTAATCCACATAAAAAATAACAATGGTTTTCTCCAGGTCAAACACCGGTTTCTATACCTCAACCATCTTTGACTTTAAAAAAGGTTATTTTATGTATCTGGTGGGATATTTCGGGTGTGATTCATTATGAATTATTAAAACTTGGTCAGTTTATCACAGCCGAGGTCTGCTGTGCGCAATTAGAAAGATTAAAAGCGAAATTACTAAATAAACGATCCGATCTGGTGAATAATCAACGGCGCATCTTGCAGCATGACAATGCGAGGCCGCATGCAGCGAGAATCACCCAGGAAAAAATTAAGGAACTGGATTTAGAGCTGCTGCCTCATCCGCCTTACTCTTCCGATATTGCGCCTTCTGATGATCATTTATTCCGAAGTATGGAGCATTCGTTTCGAGATAAAAAAAATAATTCGAATAATGATGTTCGAAAACACTTGGATGCCTTTTTCAAGTCAAAGCAGCCAGAATTTTATAAAAGAGGCATCAAAAAATTGCCTAAATTGTGGCAAGATATTATAAATAACCATGGAAATTATCTATCGGAATAAATATTCTATATTTTTTTTTGTAAATATTTTTTTCACATTGTAAAAAAACATTTCTTTCCGCTTTACCTAATATATATATATATATATATATATATATATATATATATATGTATATGTATATATATATATGTATAAGAAATTAGTACGACATTTGAAATAATTTATGCTAATAACATTGAAACGAACAACGACTACAGCTCTAGGATACAGTAATAAGTACGTGACAAACGGATCTGTTTTCCATACGTACCGTTTTATTCGTTCCGATTGTCGAGATTGATTTATGACGTTCCGATTAATTTTAATTATTGCAATTACCGCGCGTACGAAATGATGGGAAAAAACAAACGTATACAAACATACGTACGTACACACACACACACACACACACACACACACTATTAATAAACGCGCGATAAATTTAGCCGGACTTTTTTCCGGTCTACACGACACGTTAACGACTTATTTACGTCTGTTTCATGCATATTCATTCAAGTCCCTTACTGGTGTTTTCTTTTTTCCGCCATATTAATTCGGAGGCCATCGAAACGGATTCGAACGATCGCTTATCATACAAACATGTTCATAAATGTCAGTATTAATATTATATACATATGTACATACATGTGTGTGTGTATGTATGTATATATATATATATATATATATATATATATATATATAAAGAAAAATATTTATAGTTTTTTTTTCTCATAAACGAATACTAATTAAAAATGATAAATAATGTAAAAACATCTAATAAGAAAAATAGCCACACGAAATGGATGAACGTGTGAAAACGGATTTTAATGGTTTCTTACGGTAACATATCGTTTTTTAAACATGAAATAATTCTAGAAAAGTGTTAAAAATGTACGACGTTTTAACACAAAACTGAACGACACGTGCACTTTTAAATTGCTTTCCGGTAATTTTTTTCGCATAAAAATTATTATGCGATATCGGTTAAATATTCATATTTTTCGAATATATTATTATAATATATCGTATTTACTTGTTTTAATTATGTTCAAGCTATTTTTAAATTACTACTGCGGATTTTTTATCGGATATATATAAATTTAATAGGTCATAAAATCAACGAATTGTAATTAGAATAATGATTGTTAACGTTCGTAACTATTCGTTCGGTATATGTCATTGTCGCTAATTATCATTTCATTATATAAATAAATAAACGTCGACAATGTGTTACGTTGCTAGGCAACCGATATTTGTTGAATTGACCGTTGTTTTTTTTTTTAAAAAAAACTCGCAACGATGACGTTTCGAAGATCGAAATTTCGTGAACGATTTACTGAACAGTGAATGTTTTTTTTTCTCATTTCCGATCGGTGTTCGTCCAGAAACGTGCGAGTGATTATTCTCGTCAATCGAACGAACAGCATTAACTGTTACTCTAGTGATCAGAATCGTCGACGACGCGTCGCGTTGCTAGGCGATCGCGCTTTGTTGATACACACAAGAATGAGCAATGATTGTGTGTAAATAATTAGGATCGGCTAGAAATTAAAATACAGTTTACACGAAACAATTTGTCAAGTGAGATGACGTGTAGCACGCTATTCGAAAAAACCCATGCTTAAAAATGACCGTTGTCAAAGAACCAGCGGGTGTCGTTAATTCATATTAATTGGCTCGGATTTGCTTTCATTGCGTATACGAATAAAGAATCGACTTGAATGATATGTTTTATCGGAATGTTTTTTCATCAGGTAATAAACTTTGTTACGTGTTCATATAGAATGTTTTCTGCCATTTTATATACATATAAATACATATATATATATATATATATATATATATATATATATATATATATATATATATATATATATATATATATTAGGTTAGCAAATATCTCCCTTCCGCCTTCTGGTCTTTTGAATTTCGCGGCTATGCACAAAAAAAAAAAAAAGCGGAAGGGAGATAATTGCCAACCTAATATATATATATACATATATATATATATATATATATATATATATATATATACATACATATATATATATATATTCTTTTAGTCATTAAACTTATGATTGATTTGTCTCAGATTTTCACAGTTCTTTATTATTCACCTTTCTTTTCATGACTTTTTTTTATGGACCAAGTATTAGATGACATGGAAAGCATACTAACTATGTGCATAAGTTTTATTGAATACACCGAATTTACAGTTTTTAAAAAGATATTTTTTTTATTTATCAATCAACTCCAACTAATTTCAATGGCTTGAGGAGCTCTAAATGTTGTTATTACAATTTTTATATTAGAACTGATTTTATATAATATTTTATTTAACAAAGAAACCTCTGGTTCCGGTCGTTCAGTTGTTTTTGTTTACTTCAAAATTAATAATGGATTATGTTACATTTTTATAGCTCTATTCACATCTCGGTCCTCACAAGGGAGTTATTGTCTAATAGTTGGCACGCGTTGACAATGTATGATGTGTCTTGTATGACTTGTGTTGATAACGGGTTATATGTTCCGTATAACTCATATTGGTTATATGATGTTCGTTTCAGACTTAGTGGTATTTCAATCTCCATTGTTATTATTCATTCTTCCAAATATGGTACTTCAATAGTATTTCATTACTGGTCCAATATGGTATTTAAATCTCGATGGTGTTCACTTCTTCCATAATTTTGAGGTTTGGAATCTTGACTCGGTTTGCATGTTGTTGAGTTTCACTTCACTTTGATCGGGAATATTTTCTAAGTGTTCTCTGTATTGTTAGATCTATCAATAATCAAAGAATATCGTAAAGATTCTTTTTAGAATTTAGTTCACACTTTCTTGTCGTTTTGATACCGTAAAAAATTAAGAAAAGGATGGATATATATATATATATATATGTATATATGTATATATATATATATATATATATATATATATATATATAAGTGTATATATATATATATATATATATATATATATATATATATATATATATATATATATATATATGTATGTATGTATGTATATATATTAGGTTGGCAAGTATCTCCCTTCCGCTTTTTTTTTTTTTTTTTTTTTTTACATAGCTGCGAAATTCAAAAGACCAGAAGGCGGAAGGGAGATATTTGCCAACCTAATATATATACATATATACATATTTATATATATATACACATATATATATATATATATATATTTATATATATATATATATATATATATATATACCTATATATATATATATATATATATATATATATATGAAATATATATATATATATATATATATATATATATATACATATATATATATATATATATATATATATATATATATATATATATATACATACATATATATATATATATATATATATATATATATATATATATATATACACTTATATATATATATATATATATATATATATATATATATATATATATATATATATATATATATATATATATATATATATATATTTATATATATACATATATATATATATATATATATATATATATATATATATATATATCAATTTATATAACTTAATATTTTATATAGAGTGGTCCAAATGAGACAAGGATGTAAAAGAAGTGCCTCTTCTTAAAATTTCATTAACACTTTTATATCATTTTGAGATCGTGAAATAGTAATTTGGAGGATATATATATATATATATATATATATATATATATATATATATATATATATATATATCAAATGTGACGCCTATATTTGTGTTTTATAAAAAAAAAAGTATATTATACACATGTTTCTTTTTAGTAAAACACAAATCTAGGCGTGACATTTGGATGACACTATATATATATATATATATATATATATATATATATATATATATATATATATATATGTTTGTGTGTGTGTATGTATATGGACATGTATATATATATATATATATATATATATATATATACATAAATGTATATATCTGTTAACCCCTATCGGACATTAGCATTTTGTACTTTCCGTTAGGTCGGAGATATATTTGAGTGCTTCTTGTAAGAGAAGAGTAACTAAGTTACTTGATATAAAAAGATAGTTTTGTGCATAAAAATATATAATTTGGCGTCCTATATTTGTAAAAGGAATACTTGAAGTTAAATTGTCTTCATCATCACTGGCGATTTCAATCCAATCTTCATCACAATCAGGAACAATTTCTCTTTCCACTTCTTCACTTGAATATTGATTAGGGATCAGTTTTTGTTTTCTTTGACTGAAATATAACACTTGTATCACAAGAATTAAAATCACTTGCCGAATATCCAAAATTTTCACATATTTCACTACAACTATCACTGTTACTTTCCACATTGCTATAGTTTTCTTTATTCATTTTTCGAGGAATGAAATATTATAATATAAGTAAAATAATTGCTGAAATATGACTGCTATCGAGTAAGAACTAAACTGTAAAAACATACAGTATGTACATTTAGCAATGTGGACGTTGTTACTTGTTCAGTCTTGTCACCTCGCACGTGACATACGACTGATGGAGCAAAGTTGTAATGTCACGTCAGAGGTGACATACGACCGATAAGGGTTAATATTATATATAGGATGGTCTAAATGAGAATTGAAAGATGTAAACCGGGACTGAAAGTTACATCCTTCAATCTCATTCGAGTCACCTTAAGTAAAGAAAAAAAATCAATTGTGCAGTATTCGTCGAGAAACGAATCCGATTATTTACAAGTGATATATTTATTGTACCTGAGACGTAGGTGGCGTTAAACGATCGCAGAGTGAGAGTCCCTTCGATTATATCCTCCAAACTGATCGTCGGCGCGCCGTTATTCATGGACCTCGGGGCCGGCGATCCTTGTCGTAATCCAATGATGACCGCGGCGAGGATTAAAGCCGCTATAACGATGGCGCCGATCACCACGACGATCACGCACACTTTCTTCGTGCTTTTATGTCGAATCATGACGTCGTTCTGGAAAAAAAGAAAAAAATTACGATTCGAATGAAACGATTATCATGGAAATACAACAGGTGAGGTGCGTTTCGTTTTAGAGGAACTGATATGTTGTTTGTTTAAAAAATAGGTCGTGATATCCTTAACACTTACATTTTGATCCCAAGACACCGATTCCGTTCTCTGTCAATAATAACAGAAAGAGTTTACACGCGCGTGCTTCAAAAATAACACGAATAAAATGAGCAATAAATTAATTATTCAACACGTTGTCCTCGTTCGAGTAGTATCTTATTCTAAATAAATTAAATTCACTGCAGACTGATAGGACGACCGACGACAGTGGCATGTTTATACCAACGAGCAGTGTACAAAAATGGTAAGTACCGTAATCAGAACATTGTTTGTAATTCTGATAAGATTCTTCAAGCGAATCAATTAAAATAAACGAATATGTATAGCAGCAACAACTGGGTTACAGAACGGACGGTTCGAATCGAGGTCGATTTCTTTATCAATGTAAAATTCGACGACGGATCACGGACATTCCACAGATTTTAAATGCATTCGAACAGATAAATCCCCTCTCCATTAACTGTTTGTCCTCGCGTCGGAAAACAATTGTCGTCTCGATACAATTGATTGAAACAATTTTATCATCGTTTTGTTCTATTTTCCACTTAAGTAGGTTTTAAGTAAATAAAAATGCACATACATTCACTTGTATATACATATATTATACAAATATATATATATATATATATATATATATATATATATATATATATATATATATATAGGATCATCCAAATGCGACGCCAAGATTAGTGTTTATTAAAAAGAAACAAAATTAACTATACATATGTTTTACTATATAACACCCTGTATACATGTTTCATTTTAATAATATATAAAGCTGCGACACATTTGGATAACCTTATATATATATATATATATATATATATATATATATATATATATATATATATATACACACATGGAGAGAGATAAGAGCATCAGAGAGATCATGAGAGAGATTGCGTTCGATCCCCAGTCGGAGAGTCCTGTTTTCAACGTGTTACAAACAAATATCAGTGAAAGGTAATATTTAATTAGGCTTTTGCCCAGCATAAAAAATCTTACCAAGATGATATTCAGCGTGGTGATATATGATATAAATATAATGATATGGTATATATATAAATATAAATATATATATATATATATAAATATATGATATATATATATATATATATATATATTTATATATATATATATATAAAGATATAGAGATATAAATATATATATATATAACGTGTTATATATAAATATAGTGAAATATAATATTTATATATATTTTGCCCAGCATATATATAATATATATATATATATATACGAGGTCAGACAATTAAGTAATGCGACCGATTTTTTTCTCGGCCTGTGGTAACACTGCGAACCTGTAACTCCGCCACCGTAATAGCAGATCCCTACTCTCTCGATTGAGACCTTGACCACCCTCGTACGATCATTTCTTCGCCAGCTGTTTAGTGTTTTGTAACAACGCGCGAGTAGTGCATGTCACGAAAATGAAACAGAGAACATCGCTCAAGATTGTCTCGAGCAGGTTGAAAGTGATCCTACTCTTCTCGATCGAGTTATTACTGGTGATGAAAGTTGGTTCTTTCAATATGACCCCGAAACTAAACGACAAAGCCAACAATGGCTGTCCCCTGGAGCACCAAAGCCAAAGAAGGCGAGAACGAGCAAGTCCAAAGTGAAAACCATGTTGATTTGCTTCTTTGACAGCAAAGGGGTGGTTCACAAAGAGTTCGTACCACCTGAACAAACCGTAAATCAAGTATTCTACCGCAATGTGCTCGAAAAATGACGAAAAAGGGTGCTCAGAGTGCGTCCAGAGATCGCGAAGACTCGGGTTCTGCATCACGACAATGCTCCCTGTCACAGTGCGTTCAGTGTCTCAGTTTTTGGCGTCTGAAGGTATCGAAACGTTACCACGACCGCCCTATTCACCGGACATGTGACCCTGCGACTTTTTCCTATTCCCCCATATGAAAAAATTCGTCAAAGGTCGACATTTTGACTCCGTTGAAGATATCCAAAAATCTGTGACGAGGGTACTCGGAGAGGTCCCACAAGAAGTGTTCCAGAATTGTTACGAAAACTGGAAAACTCGCTGGAATAAGCGTATAGATGCGGGAGGGGACTACTTTGAATGGGATCGCAGCGATGTACCTTAATTTTTAAATATACTCGATTTTTGAATTTTGTCGCATTACTTAATTGTCTGACCTCGTATATAGATGTTTTTTTAAGCGTGAACGAATTTTAAATTAAGTCCATATTAAAAGTTCTATCCAACCTAAAAAAACATTTTTTATACACATGTGCGTGTATGTGGGTATATGTATATATAAAGGTATGATAAAAGTGTTTTTTAAGTCAGATAGAACTTACAATAGGAATTCAACTTAAAGTTTTTTCACACGGGGGTATTCTAGTCTAGAATTTCGAAAAAATCGATTTTTTACACATTTTCAAAGTTTAGACCTTCAAGAATATGTCCTCAAGAGGATTTCTCGAAATTCGAATTATTTTCGGAGTTATAGCTATTTTTGTGACGCGACAACCAATCCGGTCTAAACTCGACTCCAAACTTTAAACGCGTTTTTCTCGAAACTACTTTTTTCGACACGATTGACGTGATATCTCAAGTTCTAATGGACCGATTTACTTGAAATTTGGTACAGAGCTTCTCAATATAACAGTAATTGTCCCTGCCTAGGATTTTTTGAAAATTGTGTTTTTTACTATTTTTAAAAAATTCCGAAAGTTGAAAAAATAGAGCCAAAAAAATGACTGTTTTTTCACACTGCCGCCATTTTGCGAATTTTTTTTTTAAATTTCCCTAGGCGGAGATACTACTATAACCTTTTTTTTCAATAATTTCAAAACATTTTTTTGTTTCAAATGACCGGAAGGGTTGGAACCATGCCAACCAGGAGACACTTTTTTTTCAAGCCCCCACTTTTCCAGCCTGTACCTTTTTCAATTTTGAATTTTTTGTTTTTAATAAAAATTTTTATACTCTTAAAATGTCAATAAATGACTGATAAAAAAATGGATAGTAAAAATATTTGTTTTTTTTATAGAGGCCTAAAAAACACCTAAAATTCGAGCGTCTAGACTAGAATACCCACTTAAAAAAACAATTATATGTATATGTATATATATACGTATATATATATATATATATATATATATATATATATATATATATATATATATATATATATATATATATATATATATATATATATATATACATATATATATATATATAAGTATATATATCCGCTTTTTCCATTGCTATATATACGTATATATATACAATTAGTTTCAAAAGACCAGAAGGTCTAAGGGATGTATTTATAGTATACAATTAAATGTATATTATAACAATTTATATATATATATATCTATATATATATATATATATATATATATATATATATATATATATATATATATATATATATATATATATATATATATATATATATATATATATATATATATATATATATATATATAATATAGGGTCATCCAGATGTGATGCCTAGATTTGTATTTGATTAAAAAGAAACATGTGTATAGTTTCTTTTTAGTAAAACACAAATCCAGGCGTCACATTTGGATGACCCTATATATATATATATGTATATAAAAGGCGGATATGTGTATGTATATGTTTATATATTGTTATTTTCAATGATTATCAATCAAAATAATCAAAAGAAAAACAAAACGAATTCTAGTTAAGTGCGGATAAATTTTTCTCTTTGTGGCAAAACAATTTTCTTATCGCCCTCGAACACAATCTACAATGAACGGCATTCAGGACAGCAAACATGTGTATTTATTTGTACAATGAACCAGGACGACGGATAAGTACGCTACCGATCTTTTCTTCGTACATACCATGCGAATACACACGCACGCACACACACACACACACACACACACACACACGCACGCACCGTACGCTCACAAGTCGTTTTAATATATTATTAACACGAATTTTCTTTGTTTTCCGTAATAGTTTTTTATCATACATGTTTTATATATATATAAATATATATATATATATATATATATATATATAAAGTAAAAAATACCATTGAGCCTGAAACGGAAAGCATATAAACAATGTATACTACTTGTTTGTACTTACAGGTTAGAACTTGAACACTGAACACAAAAATGAAACAAGAACTTTTAACAACCTAACGAAAATGGAAAGGATAATGTTAGAAATTTCTAAAAATGGTTACAAAAAAAGTATATACAGTGAACCAAAGTGAAACTCTTACAGTATTATGTTCAATAAATTTTTGTATATAAATTTTTGAATGAAAAAAATCCCTTTTATATTTATCTTAAATTGTTTATTAAGGATATTTTTATCGTATAAAAATAAATAAATCATAAAATAATACTTAAAGACCAGAAAAAAGTACGAATTCTGAAAAATCATTCAAAAACACATCAAAATGAAACTCATACAACTAACAAATTATTTTTTAAATTGAAATTTACAATCGATTGAATTATTTTAGTACTTAGTAGAGTAGCCTTTATTGATTTTTATAGCCTTTAAACGATTCGGGATGGATTTAACCAATTTTTCACAATAAGCTAGATCAATTTTTCCCATTCTTTTAACACCCCTTTTTTAAATCATTTTTATTGCTAATAGTGTGTGTTCTAATGGCAACTTCTAAGTGATTCCATAGATTTTCAATCACATTTATATCAGGTGATTATGGTGGTGTTTCCAGTATTTTGGGGCAGTTATTTAACAACCAACTACGTGTTTTATAAGCTTTGTGCTTGGGGTCGTTGTCCTGATAAAAATTAAATGTTTGTAAAATTCCAAGTTTTTGAGCTTTGGCTTTGAAATTTTTTCCTTAATAGATCAATACAAACATTTTTATTTATAATGCCATCTATAAAATTAAATTTCCAACCCTTCTCGCAGACATACACCCCCATACCATAACATAACAGCTCTCATGTTTGACTGTAGGACGTAAGTGTTTTAAAGACATTTCTGTATTTGGTTTCTGTCATACATTAATTCTCCTATTGGATCCAAATAAATTATATTTGCTTTTTGTCCATAAACAAAACATCTTTCCAATAATCAAAACTCTTAATAACATGTTCCCGAACAAAGCTTAACCTTTTGTTGCGATTAGCTAGATTTATGAAAGTTTTCTTCCTGGCAATCCGAGCATGAAACCCATTTTTATTTAGTATATTGCGAATTGTTTGGAGGTTTGCTTTTTTATTTACATACTTTTTAACTTCTAAAGTCAATTTGGGTGCGCTTATTTTCGAATTTTCTTTAATTTTTCGTAGAATCCAACGCTCATCATGGTCATTAAAAATCTTGCGGAGACTTTTTCTGACTTTATTGTCAACATTTTGTCCGTTTTTAAATATTTTTATTACAGATTGCATTGTAGCATGGTTTTTATTAACTATTTTTCCAATTTTCCGTAGAGTTTTTCCATTTTTGTAATGAAAAATCATTAGCTTTCGTTCGTCCGTCGATGATTGTCCTCTTTATCTACTCAAAGTGAAAATCCAACTTATATTTTTACAAAATGATTACAAACGACTTAACTACAAGTTTTTTTTATAACCAAAGTGACCAAACACATATTTGAAGAGTATGCTTTCTTAACATAGCAGTTTTCAAGCGAGAGTAATTCGTTGTATGAGTTTCATTTTGATGTATTTTTGGTTCATTTTTCAAAAATTGTTATTTTTTCTAGAATAGAAGTATTAATTTACGATTAAAATTTTCAAATATAATAAAAATAACCTTAATAAAGAAATTAAGCAAAAAAAAAATAAAAAAAATTGTTATTATATTAAAATATATGTGTAAAATTATTGGAAACATAACTCTGTATGAGGGTATTTACACTAGTTTCATACAGTATTCACGCCCATTACCACTCATTTCACACGCTCTTACCCGAAAACTAATTTTTTTAGGTGAGGGATTTTGGTGATGAGAGGGTGTGAGACGAGCGGTAATGGGCGTGAATACTGTATGAATGTTGACTAGTGTAAATACCCCCTATGAGTTTCATTTTGATTCACTGTAAATAGATAAGGATAAATGATATAAAAGAACAATGGTGAGCAACCTGTGGGTCGCAGAAAAATTATCGGAGGTCGTGAATATTTTGAGTAATTCTCATGTTGAAATTCTCAAACTAGATGTTTAGAAAATAGGATGATAACAACGAATAACGGGTCGTGTAAAATTTCAATCTGAGTTTGTGGGTCGCAAGTGTAAAAAGGATACGGAACACTGTAATAGAACGAATGAAAAAATGGGTATAAGCGGGACATAGAGCAAGAAAGGAAGATTATCGATAGATAAAAATCGTTATGAAACGGCGATCGGTAGATAGAGAGATGAAATTATGAATCATTTTACCTGTCCGTTCGACGTCATCTCCATCGAGTTGGCCGTGTGCGACGACCTACCGTTGATCTGATGACTATCCGATACCATTTTCACTCACGCACGAGCACATAAATTCATACACAAAATGTCCTACGCGATTCTACCAGAAATCAAACAACAGATAATGTTCTTTGGCAACGACGGACGATCCAAAAAATCACTCGAATCGATTCTAATTAATCCATCGTACGCCGATGCACTTTTCTCGAACGTATCAATACCTACGAAAACAATTGAAGTCGAGTCAACGCGATCGCGATTGTTCTTTGTACACGTTTATAAACAGTTGATTGTTTCCATTAATCGGAAAGTTTTAAAAACACTAGAATGACGATAATTGTGAAACATATCTCTCTTTTTGTCTTTTTGTTGTTTTGAAACATACCTCCTTTTTCTCTTATCTCGATTTTTATATTCGTAAACGTCACGTGCGGACAGTAACAACGATTGAAATCTAACGAATGACAATTTTTTACAATACTTCTTCGATTATACAACTAAACGAACGATTCGATAATTTTAAATTTCGTATCTTTACAAAAAATTCAAAAATAGATCGCACGTCTCTCTTCTTCAAACAGATTACCGTCTGTCTGTGCAATGATAAATTGCTGTACTCGTACTCGACTAGATTACGATCCTTCCGACTGCATAATTGAAAATGTCAGAAGATTCTCAATCGTGTCATTTTATAGAAACAACGCTCTGTGTGTGTGCGTTTGTAGATTATAAAACAGACGGTGCGTTTAATTATTTTTATGACAAATAATGTAATTTCCGACACTGTAATTGTCATGGAAATAATAATAAAAAAACGAGATAAGGACGAATAACGTTGTTATCAGTCATAAACAATCTGATAACGATAATCCATTTCAACAGTTTTAATAAACGGCACGTTCGTCGATAATTGACAGTAAATAGACGTACTTCATAGTTCTATTCGATGTTTTTTTTTTTTTTAAATCGGAAATGCTTCTCAAAACAACAACTTGATAAGAGAACGTAGTTGAGCGAAACAAACGAAAACTCATTATCAGCATAAATAAACATATCCTAACAACAAGAACATATAGTAGATACAAATATGTTTAATAAAATATATAAAAATTGATGATCCGTCGCCCATGCAACACGATCATCTCGAATCGGATTATCACTCCATAAATTGCAAATACGAGTTCATATGATTTTTTTTTTAATCATGATGTAAATAAAAGATAGACGTTCGTAACTAATTAATTAATTAATTGATCCGCATTTACGACTGAATGACGTACGTAAATATACATACGTATATAATAATGAAAAAAATTGATAAGAGAATGGCAGAAACATTAGACTACGATCTAGTGCACTGGTTTCTCAAAATGTCGACTAGTTGATTTTGTTTTTAATGAGTGTTTGTAAACGATCTAGTACTTGTTTTACGAAAATGGTTATATGGCCGAAGATAAGAGATGTAAAATTTTATTTACATATACATATATATATATATATATATATATATATATATATATATATATATACATACATACATACACATTCTATATATTCGGTTGAAGTAGAAAATTTTGGAAAAATACTTCTTATATATAATCTCTCATTTTCGAGGGTCGAGCATGAGGTTAACAACTTCATCTAGTAAAAATTACTATCATAAAATTTTGACAAAAAAGGCTCTATTGAGCTTGAATTGTCAGAGAGACCAGGGCTTTACATAAGAGCTGTAGTGTGATATATATATATATATATACAGACATATGTGTGTATGATGTACACACATACACATTTATAAACATATTCACCGTTCATACGGGAAAATTTGTTTAATTTTCAATTTGAGAGCCTTTCAAGTTTCAAAGTTCGGAGTTTGACGTGGAACTGACAATCGCCATTTTGTGAAAAACATAACTATCACCAGACTGAGATTACAGGACAGTTTTGAGCTATACATGCTGTAGTATTTATGTATGTATGTTGTGTGTATGCGAGTGTGTATATATATATATATATATATATATATATATATATACGAGGCTCGTTTGATAAGTCCGTGTAAATTCCGAAAGATGGCACCACTGGTGCATATCGAGGTTATTTTTAATTAGTAGCACCTCTTGGAAGAACACACATCAAGTTTCAGCCATATCGGTCTATTCCTTTGTGTTTGACAATCGTTGGAATCAAGGAAATCGAGTGATTGTCAAATAATGGACGAAAAAGAATTTCGCGTGTTCATTAAACACTACTTCATTAAAGGCAAAACGCCTCAGGAGACTAAACAGAAGCTCGATAAACATTATGGTGACTCTGCACGTTCGATTAGTGCGGTTTATAAGTGGTTTCAAAATTTTCGGAGTGGCCATATGAGCACAAGAGACGCTGAACGTTCTGGACGCCCTGTTGAGGTCACCACTCCAGAAATCATTGATAAAATCCACGATATGGTGATGGATGACAGAAGAGTGAATCTGTTCGAAATGCTACCCATTCACTGGTATTTGATCATATTCACCACACTGACCAGGCGGATTGGTGAAGATTTTTTTATTCGGGGTTTACTCCCTTCTCGACAGTTATTGTTTTACAAGATGAGGTTGTCAGCCTTCATGTTCGACCTTCGAAAATGAGGGACTCTCCGACTGGGAATCGAACGCAATCTCCCGCATGACACGCGATAATGCAAACCACTGTACTACTCAGTCATATATAGTACCATCCAAATGTGACGCCTAGATTAGTATTTAATACTAGATTTAGGGAGTGAGTCAATTTGACTCATTTAAAATTTTGTTGCTCTATATGTATATAGAAAATTTAAATATTATTTTGAAAAACATATGTTGGTTTTTAATTACATAATGACACATAGGTAAAAAAACTTATATTACATATTTGCATATATGTTATTATGTAATTAAAAAATAATATTTAAGATTTCTATATACATAGCAACAAAATCTTAAATGAGTCAAATTTACTCGCTCCGTAAATCTAGTGTTAATCAAAAATAAACATGTGTATAGTTGCTTTTGTTTCTTTTCAATACAATACAAATCTAAGTGTCACATCTGGATGAGCCTAGGTGTTTGATGATATCTAGGTTTATATATTTATTTATTTATACATATATATATATATATATATATATAAGTTTATATATATATATATATATATATATTTATGTATTTAATTGGCTACATCCATCATAATTTTCATGATTCGCTAGATAATTTAACACCGTGCTCTGTGATACTGGTACGGCCATCTAAACGCTCAACATCCAATAAACTGGGACCAACGAACGATTAACATTGTTGACATTATTTTAAATTACCTATGCAATTTCACTACGTTTCCGTATAGAATGTTTTTGTCAACTGCTGTAACAATTTACATAATAACGTGAAATCGACTTGCGACATCCAGAAAAATCTATCGAAGTATAAATAAGATCGAACGTCAAACAACTTTCACTTTCACGTCGACCGATTTACATACTACCTGTCCATACAGCTGTTTCGGTACACACTGACCAACACACATATGTACACACGAAAAATTAAAATAACGTAGCGCAGTTTCATTCACGACGAGATGAGAAGACACACACACACACACACACACGTGCACACATCGCACACGCATTTGACGAACGCACGCACGATCAGACGGACGCCCACCGTCGTCGACCACTTGACACGACGACGTCCGAACGACGACTGCTCGTTGCGTCGGTCCGTCGGCTGATTTTGTTAGTCGCGCCGTGCTTGTACATCGCGTATCATTTATACAGAGATATGCGTAGGACGGAAACGTTAACATTGACATAAATCTGTTCGAAATGAAACCGATACGATTCGGTGTGGACGCGATGCACTGTCCTGACCGCAAGATAACACGGTTGGAATCTGCACAAGGCATGTCAAATGGCACGAGATCAGGAGAGAAATTGATTGAAACGGACGTAGAATTGGTAACGGGGTTGTTTTATGATATAAAAACATATATATATATATATATATATATGTATATATATATATATATATATATAAATAATGATAAACAAAAATGCGTTCTCCGTATCGCGGTTGATGTGTTAACACTAGAACTACCAAGCGCGTCATTTTGACGATTTTCAAATTTCGTGCTTAAAAATTTCGATATGGTTTATGTATTGTTCTAGAATTTTATGACGACTTTTAATGAAATATAAGAACAGTTAAATATTCATATTCAATTTCCACTTAGCTACTTTAACTTCCATAATTAGTATGACCTATACCTATTTCTTGTCAAATTGACGAAATTAGCAATCTCAAAATTTATATTCAAGTGAATGTAAATACGTATTGATGTCCATCCTTGCATACACATATATCATTTCAGACATTTCCTGGAAAAATTTTAGGTACAATTTTCCTATGAAAAATGTATTATCGAATGATCCAAAGTGTTCGGCAGCCGTTATAACGGGATCTATTTTGTCCGGATTATGATTCGGTTTAGTACTGAACGCTCTAACTGGTGAATGTAATCTTGCAATCATTATCAGTTGTACTTCTAATGTGATAAACTTTTTGCTTGAAATTCCCCAAAATAGCCACAAACGCAGTAAGCGATTGCGAATATGTTCAGATACTGAATCGGATAGCCGAACAGAAACCGAACCGAGACAGCAAAAAGCATTGCTGACGACGGTGGAATGGGAAGAATTAGGGAATGGTTGTGTTGGTAGATTGCCATTACATACTTATTCAAGGATACTTCGGGCCCAACTGGTTATGCGAAGCGAAACATTATGCTCGGTAATGTTAGTAGTGCATTTCGGCTTATAATTGATAATAGAATTATGAGCCACATAAAATTACTGAGCTACAGGCCAGAAATATTTTACAGAACGACTGGAAAATTATATGGATGATTATATGCTTTTATAGCCATTTTGTATGCTCGAGGAGTCTACAAGCAAGAAACATTCGTATTTGTGGTTCAATCCCCTTCTTTCTTTGCCGAAACTATGGTACAGATTTTCGGAAATTATGAAATTCATTCGTTTCGACAAAAAAAGCGAGAGGAGTGTTCGCTTACGAACGACAAATTTGAATTAGTTTCCGAAATATGGAACGCTTTTATTGATAACTGCCAAGCTTGTTACACCAGTCATAATTTAAGCGTAGATGAAAACTGTTTCCCACAAAGTTCGATGCAGATTTCAGCAGTATATGCCCAATAAACGTTGACAAATCGGAATTAAGTTTTGGTTAGCTGAAGACGTGCGAAGTAAATATCTTATAAATGGCTTTCAAATTAGGCAAAGATGAACTTAAACATCAGGAGTACTTTGAGTGAATTTGTATTTTTAATCTTGTAAAAACTATGTAAATTGTGGAAGAAATATAACAACAGTTAACTTTTTTACAAGTATAGAACTCTGCACTGCCATCAAGTCTTGTTGGAACTATGTCACAAATAAGAGAAATTGCCGAAAATAGCTAAAGCTAAAAAGATGACATGGCGACAAAAAGCTTCCAAATCCAATGATATTGTTCGGCGATTTACAAAAGTAAGCCTCACAAAAAAGTACTACTTCTTAGCTCTAAACACAAATCTGTAAAATTGCTTCTGTCATAAACAAATTCCTGAAACTGTATCGTTTTACAATGAGACTAAGTTTGGAGTCGATATAGTTGACCAAATGGCCCGCAAATACAGTGTAAAAGCAGGGTCACGTAGATGGCCTTTACAGGTATTTTATAATATTTTGGACTTGGCAGCAATCGGAACGGATTTTATATAGCGAGACTTGCGATAAAAATATAACAAGAAAACAATTTTTGTTTCAATTATCAAAGAACTAGTGCGATAGTTGCTGCGAAAGAAGCCTCCTCCCAAAAACAAGAACGTTAAGCAATGGATTGTACTCCAGAAAATAAAAAAAATCCTTATGACCGCAAATCTTGCGATATTCGATTGTGCAATAGAAACAAAGCGGTTTATACCTGTAATGCATGCAACAAATATGTTTGTGGCCTGTTCATCACAGATAATATAGTTTGTAAAATATGTGATTCATAAATGCAAATATTATAATATGGCAAATAGAAAGTGTTTTTGTTTGTTTTTTTTTGTATTAATAATTAATGAATTATTATATTAAGTGTTGTTTTTGTTAAATTATATTCTTTTATTTACAAAACATGATTAAATAAACAATGATAAACAAAAGCGTTCCCCGTATCGCGGTTGATGTGTTAATATCGAGCGTGCGACGAAAAAACAAACGATCAAGAGTTGATCGTCTGTCAGTAACATTCGATGCACGGCATTTTGGGGTATTTGTGTACGACAGCTTTTCATTAAATACGAGGATTTAAAATAATACTGATTAATACAAACACGGGGTACAAAAATGCTCTACTTCGGGCGGCGTAAGATAATGTCGTCGACTGCGACTAACGACATTCAATATTATTCCGATTCAGACGTCCCGACGCCATTTTCCGTGCCGATTCATTTGCATTTCTTTGTTTCGTAGCAAGAGCTTATTACGTATCCGTCGAACTCGTAAATATTTCAATACAATCAGGTCGTCGATTCTCTTTCTCGCTCCTTATTCTATACATACATATGTATGTGTGTGTATATATATATATATATATATATATATATATATATATATATATACATATACACACACACAGAGAGAGAGAGAGAGAGGGAATACAAACGACACCATTTTAAGACCGTAACGAGATTTGAAACCGATATTGAATGTACGCGGAGGGGCGTTAACCGCACGACCATTAAAAAAATATTATGCGGAACATTGTGAACATTAATTGCAGCAAACGTCGCGTCGTCCAACAATGAAATGGAAATTATTGTCCATGTGAACTCCATTGAAAAATAAAAAATAAAGACAACTTGAGTGTAAGTCGAATTGAAACTTTTTTTAAAAAAATGTATGGTAATTTAATCGTGCGAATTAAGTTGGCTACGATGAACAAGAACTACTATATAAACAAAAGATTTGTCAACGAACATTAATTGTTTCTGTTGACGGAAAAACAAATGATTTTAGATATCTAGATATTTACGATTTTCTCTGTCTCTCGTAATCAACCGACCTGTAAACTTATTCTTTTTGTAAACAGGATGTTACAGTACGAACAGGAATTATTTAACCCTTTCCATCCCTATTACCAACTCTTCTGAACCTATTTTCAGCTTATTGTACAAGTCTGCCACCGTGAAACCAAACTCTCTACAAAGCTCTGCTTCTCTTTGTTCCAAGAATTAGTGATTTTACTGTAGAACTATCCCTATGATTAATTATCAATAAACAAAAAAACATGTTCTTATGAGTCTAAACACAATTTTAAAAAAATTGAAAGTTTTTCAAAATGTTCTAGTATCGTGTTTTAAAGGATTTTTAAGGCTCATCAGATATATGGGGGGAGGGAGATATTCACACTAGTCAACATTCATACAATAGGAGAATGAGATAAAGTGAATCAACAAAAGTTATCTTAAAAGGACTTCATCAAGAAAAGAAGATTGTAAAATTCAATGAATTTTCGGATCAGAGAAAAAATCAAATTAAAAGAAAGAGAAATGGAAATTGTGTGCATTTGGAACAACTCATTGGGCCTATTCACACTAGTCAACATTCATACAGTATTCACGGCCCTTTACCGCTCGTCTCACACGCTCTTACCCGAAAACTAATTTTTTTAGGTGGGGGATTTTTGGAGATAAGAGGGTGTGAGACGAGCGGTAATGGGCGTGCATACTGTATGAATGTTGACTAGTGTGAATACCCTCATTAACGATTCATTGTTATATTGCTCTCATACTTTAGAATTAGAAAATTTTATTAACACTTTGAAGAACAATTATTAGAAATTTTTGAAAAAACTTCAATTTTTTAATTACATTTGGAGTCATAAGAACATATTTTTGATTTTTTTTTGTTTATTAACCAGGGAAATTCGTCCACACGCGCTTTACTTATAGACCCCTGGATTTGTTTCCATTAAATATAGAATGTGGAGAGTCCGAGTGAACGAGCAGAAGAGTGTGGCGGTCTTCTTCCGATCTCCTCAGAAATGGAAAGCCCGAGATCCCGACCCAGTCGTGCTCAACGGTTCCAATCTTGAGTGGGCGAAGGAGGCCAAGTACCTGGGAGTCATGTTAGACAGAGGCCTGACTTTCAAGAGCCATACTGAACAAGTACTCTCGAAGGCTCAGGCACAACTCTGCAGGCTGTACCCGCTGCTTAATAGGAAGTCGAAGCTGTCGCGGAAGTCAAAGCGTTTGCTTTACCTCTGCTGCATCCGACCGATTATGACGTATGCGAGTCCGGCCTGGGCATACAATCACGTTAACGTGAAAAAGCTGCAGGTGTTCCAAAATAGGTGCGCAAGGTTAATAACCGACGCGCACTATTTTGTTCGAAACACTACCCTCCATCGCGATCTCCGTCTGCCTACGGTTGATGAGTTTGTCCGTGGACTGGCCCATCGACTGTATGAAAGGACGGAACGTAGCGAAAACCCCCTTGTTAGGGCGTTAGGGACAATCGATCTTGTCGATGAATACTCCAAGCACAAGCGGCCCCGTCTGCTTGATCCACTTGAGGATTCATCGTAAAGATCCATGCTACACTTTACACACTTGTCCAGAAGAAGTCACCTCACGGTGACTTGAGTTCAACCTGGACATACGAATGCAACGGTTCTGGTGGAACACTTTGTCCCACCAGGATCCGAGACAGGCTCAATAGTGCAACCCCCCCCTACCCATGCGTCTATTAGGTATTTGTGCAGTAAGAGTAATTACCGCAAGGCATACTCTAACAACTGACCGCAGGGTCGTTGCATCATGTTCGGTTTCCATTAAATAACGCACTGAACTCCATTAATTTATTTCATAAAATTTGTACATTAATAATTCTCGTAAAATTTTGGAAACTAAATTCACGTCACGCCAGAGCAATATTTTTTTTAATTGAAAGATAATCAATTATAGGGATGGCGGAGTTACCATACGGCTAGGGATTTTGTGACAGAGGAAAATAGAGCTATGTAGAAGCAATGGTTTCATGGCAGTAAGCTGAAAATCGTTTCCGAAGAAAAGATTACATTGCGGAACCCCAAAAGGTTAAATAATAAGCCTCTTTTCAACTTTTCTTTCAGAAGTACAAGTCGTTATGAATCGTCCATAGATTAGTTTTTGAATTTATTTGATCGCTTGATTGAAAAACCTTCCAATATTGAATTTTCAGGTTCGTTGCATTTAGCCATTTATATGTGGTTTATTTTATAATTGAAAGATTGCAATCTGTCCCCCATCCCCCTCTCCCTCTCAAATATATTTTTATATTATATATATATTTATATTATATGGAGGGTACATACACTCCTTTGTATATGTACCCTCCTCTCTGCCCTGATTATAAAGCGTTTATTAAACGTACCGTGCGTGTAAGTAAATGGATTCATCGATCGGATCCGCGGCCGCCGATAACGTGTTAAGGAAATATTCATTAAAGAGAAAAAAATGGCGTGTAATGCGACCGCTTTCCGATCATTTTCGCCGCGAAAATATGATAACATTATTTAGGGAAAAAATACCGTAATACGAAAATATCCGTTTCCCTTGTGTACGTCGTGCGGGTATATTTTCTTCGGTACATTATTTATTATTATTTGGGACGTGTGTTCGTACGAGAGCGGATAATTAATTCGATCGGTCGCGTTTTTCAACTCGCGCCGAACAAATTGGGTCAATTAGATAAGCATATTTGTTTTAGTTTAATATACAATAAATTGAATGAATATGTGTTCGGTCACGATTATTTCTGGCACGGTCGCAGGGGTCGTATAATCGACACGACCGATACAAATAACTGTTTGTTCGTCTGAAATAACTTTTTCCCGGATTAAGTGCACGGGGAGATAACGAGATAAGAGTAATCGAGAAAATGCCCAGCCTCAGGAATATCGAAGATATTCTTTGGAGAATCAGTTATCTCCGTTTGTTCAATTATACGAATTACCCCAGCACTATTCTATCCAATTTTTTTACAGCACCTTTTTATAATTTTGATAAAATAATATTTATGAAAATAATTAAAAATGTTGACTTTTCACTCGCGTCTATTCTCGTTGTTGTTGACAATAAGTGATCGGCTATTGTCACCAAATTCATAGCCGCCGCAGCTACGTTCACAGCCGCCAAAATTCCAATAAAGTTTTCCAATAACAATATCAGAATTTTGACAGCTAGTGGCAGCCATGTTTGAATTTTTTTTCAGCTCATTTTGAAACTTCAACTCGGTACAGTTTAGTAAATTATCGTAAAATGTTTAATACTTCAACGACGTTTAAAAATTGAAAAAAAACTTCAATAGACTCATGGAAACAAAAGTTTAATCAATGCATTATTTCACGAACTCGACCAATCGATTGGCCACCAAGATCGTGTGATCTAACTGAATTGAATTATTTGCTGTGGGGTTATGTGAAATCATTGGTTTATACTGATAAACCACAAACAACAGAACCGTTAAAATAAACATTGAACGTGTAATTCATGAAATTGGACCAGAATTATGTGAAAGAGCGACTAAAAATTGGACTAAACGAATGCACTACGAGGTCAGACAATTAAGTAATGCGACAAAATTCAAAAATCGAGTATATTTAAAAATTAAGGTACATCGCTGCGATCCCCTTCAAAGTAGTCCCCTCCCGCATCTATACACTTATTCCAGCGAGTTTTCCAGTTTTCGTAACAATTCTGGAACACTTCTTGTGGGACCTCTCCGAGTACCCTCGTCACAGATTCTTGGATATCTTCAACGGAGTCAAAATGTCGACCTTTGACGAATTTGTTCATATGGGGGAATAGGAAAAAGTCGCAGGGTGACATGTCCGGTGAATAGGGCGGTTGTGGTAACGTTGCGATGCCTTCAGACGCCAAAAACCGAGAGACACTGAACGCACTGTGACAGGGAGCATTGTCGTGATGCAGAACCCGAGTCTTCGCGATCTCTGGACGCACTCTGAGCACCCTTTTTCGTAATTTTTCGAGCACATTGCGGTAGAATACTTGATTTACGGTTTGTCCAGGTGGTACGAACTCTTTGTGAACCACCCCTTTGCTGTCGAAGAAGCAAATCAACATGGTTTTCACTTTGGACTTGCTCATTCTCGCCTTCTTTGGCCTCGGTGCTCCAGGGGACAGCCACTGTTGGCTTTGTCGTTTAGTTTCGGGGTCATATTGAAAGAACCAACTTTCATCACCAGTAATAACTTTTTTTTTTTTTTTAGTAATAACTTTCATCACCAGTAATAAATTTCTCTGTTCCATTTTCGTGACATGCACTACTCGCGCGTTGTTACAAAACACTAAACAGCTGGCGAAGAAATGATCGTACGAGGGTGGTCAAGGTCTCAATCGAGAGAGTAGGGATCTGCTATTACGGTGGCGGAGTTACAGGTTCGCATTGTTACCACAGGCCGAGAAAAAAAATCGGTCGCATTACTTAATTGTCTGACCTCGTATGTCGAACGAAGTCGTGATGGTCTTATAAGTGAACTTGTGTTGTTGTATCATTAATGCCACAGAATATGCTTAAAAATGATAAAAAATAAATCACTAATTAATTAAATACTTTTTGTTTTGTTTTCATTTAAATTTCTGAAGCGCTTATTGGAAGATATAGTGTTTATGTTTTGTTTGTTTTGTTTTTGTTTGTAGAATTCAATAAATAATAAATAAAAGAATAACTTTGTTGAGTAAACAAATGAATTTGTTATATATAAATTTTTCGAATGTTGTTTTACATTAAATTCCCAAATGTGCGAATAATTCTGTCTTTTACTCTAGTGGAAAAAAATCTTTCCTCTCAAACCTGATCAAATAATCATACAAAACCATCGCATCGAATCCATCTACTGTACAATCGACAGAATCCACACCGTACATAAAAACATTTTCATGATCCGTTCGAAGGCCACAAGACAATAACTGATCGAAACGACGAGGCGACTTTCACGGTTCTGCGAACCCGTCGATACGATCGCATCTCTTTATTGGGAGATCAACACGTGATTCCGTCACGGTTCGGATGAAAAGAAAATAAACAATACGATTCAAACAGGTTTCGAGTTCGGCAAATCCCCGAGGTCAGCGCGTCGATAAACAATACGGCACGAACGAACGCAAGAAAACAAACAGTCGGTGAACGCGGACCGACGTAACGACGGCCGAGCACGGAAACGCACTCCAGACAGACTTACGCGCGCTCGATCCACTTCTCATCGGATTTAGTTCACGGGATTATATGAAAATGGCGATTGTTTCGATGGGACGCGATGCACGGTTGTTTTATATCCTCGACGAAATGACGTTACACTTGTTTCTTAGTATTACGTTGTATCGTATGAAATGTTCGAATTAGAATGTTGAAATGAAAACACAATGTTGTACGGAAAAGAATATTTAACTCAATCGAAATATGCACCATCCGCAAGAAGGGATTTCTGCCAATATGATATTAACCCTTATCGGTCGTATGTCACCTCTGACGTGACATTACAACTTTGCTCTATCAGTCGTGTCACGTGCGAGGTGACAAGACTGAACAAGTAACTACGTCCTCATTGCTAAATGTACACTGTATTTTTTTACAGTTTAATTCTCACTCGATAGCAGACAGCACGTTCTATCATATTTCAGCAATTATTTTACTTATATTATAATATTTTATTCCTCCAAAAATGAAATAAGAAAACTATAACAATATGGAAGGTGACAGTAATAGTTGTGACATTAATAGGAATTAATTTTTTCCCTCGACTGAAATATAACACTCGTATCACTGTCTCCTTCATCACAAGAATTAAAATCACTTGCAGAATATTCAAAATGCTCACATATTTCACTACAACTATCACTGTTACTTTCCATATCGCTATAGTTTTCTTTATTCATTTTTGGAGGAATAAAATATTATAATATAAGTAAAATAATTGCTGAAATATGACAGAACGTGTTGTCTGCTATCGAGTGAGAATTAAACTGTAAAAAAATACAGTGTGTACATTTAGCAATGAGGACGTTGTTACTTGTTCAGTCTTGTCACCTCGCACGTGACACGACTGATAGAGCAAAGTTGTAATGTCACGTCAGAGGTGACATACGACCGATAAGGATTAATTCGTTGTATATAACTATTAAAATGTAATATTCTGACTACTCTTACAAAATGCGTCTAATCAAATTTCGGATATCATAATTAATTAAAAAAAAAACCCCGTTTGTCTATTTTTGCAGTTCACTGAATTTTTTAC
The DNA here is from genome assembly GCA_029203775.1 of Neoneuromus ignobilis. Classification (NCBI taxonomy): domain Eukaryota; kingdom Metazoa; phylum Arthropoda; class Insecta; order Megaloptera; family Corydalidae; genus Neoneuromus; species Neoneuromus ignobilis. Next base: position 71,807,058 of record CP092087.1, on the reverse strand, counting down.
TGTCCGCAAAAGTGTTAAATTATTCAACATGTAGTTACTTTAACCATATAACTTTATAAATATAGGCAAGTTCAATCTCATTTCAATCATCATTCCTCACTCTCTCTCTCTCTCTCTCTCTCTCTCTATATATATATATATATATATATATTAGGTTGGCAAATATCTCCCTTCCGCCTTCTGGTCTTTTGAATTTCGCAGCTATGTACAAAAAAAAAAAAAAAGCGGAAGGGAGATACTTGCCAACCTAATATATATATATATATATATATATATATATGTATATATATATATATATATTAATAGATTATTCTACATCATACGAAAATAATTACGAAATTCACACAAAACATCGAAATGCAGATATTCTTGTTCGTCGATGTGCGATTTCATTGTGCAAAAATCTAGACCTCTCGACAGAACTTCCAACGACAACAAAACAACAGACGATGAATAACTGTCACAGCATCTCATAATACAAATTGTTTTGAAACTGTGGCGAATTCACTTACACACAAACGAAACATCAACTCCCCCATCCTCTTTCTCTCAAAATGATAAGATAACGAGCATTATCTTGAACAATCGCCTTTCTCCCCCTAATATCATACAATAATGAGTACGGCTGGGTCTGTAAAAGAATATCGTCTCTTCTTAAAATTTCATTAACACTTTTATGTCGTTTTGAGATCGTGAAGTAGGAATTTGGAGGATATATATAGGGTAATCCAAATGTGACGCCTAGATTTGAGTTTTACTAAAAAGAAACTATATACATGTTTCTTTTTAATAAAACACAAATCTAGGCGTCCCATTTGGATTACCCTATATATATATATATAATATATATATATATATACACACAGCTAGGTCTATTTTGTGAGGATTATTTTAATGCGATTTTGGAGTTATGCGATTCATATTTCTTCTGAGTATCTTTTTATACGATTTTTTTAAGAATTTCTTTAAGCGGTTATTTAATTCAACGAAAAGATGTTCAGTTTTATGAACAAATGAAGGAATCAGAGCGATTTACTTCCGCTTCTCAAACTGATAAGGAATTTTCGGCTAGCAAAGGGTGGTTAACCGGATTTTTAAAAAGAAATGCACTGCATAAGGTGAAGATTACGGGCGTGATTGCATCGGCAGATGAAGAAGCTGCCAAATTTTTTGTTGACAACGCACCAGGTCATCCATGTTTAAAACATCCAAATGTGAACATGATGTTTTTTCCACCTAATACAACAAGCATTATTCAGCTATTAGATCGAGGCTTAATTGCAACTTTTAACAATATTACGTTAAACGCACTTTTCAATTTATATTGGATAAACTAGAAAATGAGTCAATAACAGTAACTGATGCTTGGAAAACATTTTCAATCTTTGACTCTAAAATCATGTTGTTTTTGCTATTACTCAAATAAAACCACATACTTTAAATGCCTGTTGGAAAAAGGCTTGGGTTACATGTCTTGAAAACCATACAGCTATTCATTTTCTTTTTCTTTATTCTAAACAGAGCAGCTATTATTACGATGGTGACTAAAATATGTATGAAAAATTCTAAAATAAATTGCACATACGAGGTGTGGTCAACAAATAAGGTGAATTTTTATTTTTTTCAAAGAATATTTATTTATTCATCAATTTTTATTTTGTCCCCTTCAAAGTAATCCCCCTCGGATATAATGCACTTGTGCCAACGCTTTTTCCAATCCTCAAAGCATTTCAAAAAATCATTTTTTGTGATCTCGTTCAGCTCCTCTTTCGATGCCGTCTTTATTTCCTCAATCGTTGCAAAACGCCGTCCTTTCATGGGCCTCTTCAGTTTCGGGAACAAGAAGAAGTCACAGGGGGCCAGGTCTGGGGAATACGGTGCCTGCGGCATCATTAGTGTGTTGGTTTTAGCCAAAAATTCGCGCACAAGCAACGATGTGTGAGCAGGGGCGTTATCATGGTGCAAAAGCCAATTTTTGTTCTTCCACAAATTCGGACGTTTCTGGCGGATTGCTTCGCGCAAATTGCGCATAACTTGCAGGTAATATTCCTTATTTACTGTTCTACCCTGTGGCAAGAACTCACGATGCACCACGCCCCTGCAATCGAAGAAAACCGTAAGCAAAACCTTCACGTTCGATCGAACTCGGCGTGCTTTTTTTGGTCTCGGTGATCCGGAATGCCTCCACTGGGACGATCGAGTCTTAGTTTCGACGTCATAACCGTATACCCATGTTTCGTCACCTGTTATGACCCTGTCGAGTAAATCTGGGTCGTCGTCGACGTCATTCAATAGCTCTTGGGCGATGCTCATGCGACGGTTCTTTCGGTCGAAATCGAGCAATTTCGGAACAAACTTCGCTGACACACGTCTCGTGTCTAAAACACCCGTTAAAATCGATTGGCACGAACCAAACGAGATGCCAATATCATCAGCAATTTCTCTAATGGTAATTCGACGATTCCCCAACACTATTTTCTTCACTTCTTCAACGTTCTCATCGGTTGTTGACGTGCTGGGGCGTCCAGAACGAGGTTCGTCGTCGGTGTCTTCTCGGCCTTCTCGGAAGAGTTTATACCACTTGTAAACATTTTTTTGGCTTAAAGTAGACTCATCGTATGCCACTTTCAACATTTCAAGTGTTTTGGAGCACTCGATTCCATTTTTCACACAAAATTTAATGCAAACTCTTTGATCCATGATTTTCGACAGCGGAAAATCGTGGAGCCTGCAAAACACTTCCTACTTTTATGCCTCTCACCAACAAACTAAACATGCTACATAGCTGAAATTTGGAACATATATTCGAGACGAGTGTACCAACATAACCAAATAAAAAAATCGAAGATCGAACGGATGTAGCCCGCTAAATTTCAAAATTCACCTTACTTTTTGATCACACCTCGTATGTACAAATTGCTTTGAGTAAAATTAAATAGTCGATTAAAAAATAAAGTAAAAAAGCTTTGTTTTGTATTAATTTTCTGCAGAATTTGAAATTATTTCTAAGCACTCTTTATTTCCTGATTTTTTAATGCGAATTTTAGAGTAATTTCACTTTATAGCTTTGGTTTTATGCGGTTTTCGAAAATTACGGAACGTATCTCGAATTTTACAACGTAAGTTAAATCTTTTTTTAATACGATTTTCTGCGGAACGTATCTGCCGCATAAAAACAGACCAGGTATTCTTTCTTTTGATGTTCGCATGACAGTTCGTCTGTACGAAAAGAAGAATCTAATCTTGTAGTACTTGATATGCGAGATTCGTTTACGAAGAATGTTCGAATTTCTCAGAAAAAAACAACTCCATTAATGTTTTTAAAATCCATAATACTGTTTTATAGTCGCTCTATTTCAATCCATTGACGATTTCGTCAATGTTGATTACGTACCGCATTGTAATTCACTTCCCCTTCAATTTTTTTCCGAAAGAAAAACGGAATTTGCATAACGTACAATTCATGAGCTTACAAAAGCTCCAGTTATATATACATGATGTGTGTGTGTGTTTGTGTGTATTTATGAAAATGGATGTATGTGCGTGAGTAGGTAATTGGCAGATTGTCGCAATATTGACCGTGGTAATCGTCGTGCGATGATTGAACGCCGGACACGACCGTCGTTCGTCTAATGCGAGAATAATAAACGTGTCGTTGTGCCGTCCGCCGTCGTGGATCCCTGGAACCGCGTCGATTACGCGCACGACAAGACATAAATCATTCGTGTATCGACAACGTCGGCCGGTCGACCCATTGTTCGGTCGGGCAGTTCCTCTCGTTCCGAAAGCGTGTTCCGCGCGATCGAACACGCGATATCGTCGCAGTGCGGTCGACGGGAAAAACGGACACGGACCGACCGACGTCCATCGTACGTTTTTTCTTCCCTTTTATTTTTCAATCGGTTTCGGACAAATATAATGGCTTTTCGTAGATGGTCCTCGGTTCGGTACTGACACGGTACATACATCACATTTAAATGATATCCCCGCTACGTTTCGATTTATATCTCTTTTCGCTACGAGGACTCGAACTGTCGAATCTGTTCAACTGACACTTTTATTGATATTATTCTAAATAAACGCGAATCTTCGATCAAACGAATTCGTTATGAAACAACCTGACATTTGGATAATGTTGCAAGAGAAAGAAACAAAATACAAAACCGAATACGTTAGAAAGAGCTCAATGTACACATGTACGTACACAGCAGACTACAATCTCGTTTAGTGAACTATTGTATATAGATTTAATCTAACAAAAGCCGACTAGATGATTAGTTATAACAAAATGGATATGTTAAAACGATCTAGATAGTGTTTTCTAATCAAAATGTCAGAACTTTGATAGCTGGCGGCAGCCATGCTTGATTTTTTTTTAAAAGCTCATTTTGACATTTCAACTCAGTATAGGTTATTTTGTTGTTTTGGAACTGTGGCTGATTCACTTTACACAAATGAATTTCAACCCCAACACCACAATAATTCAAAGTGTTCAATAATCACTTATTATTTATAATTATATCGGCTGATGCATTTCGACGGCGACGCCGTCATCGTCAGAACCTTTCTGATTATATAATTATAAATAATAAGTGAACAATAAATGATTATTGAACACTTTAAATTATTGTAGTGTTGGGGTTAAAACTCATCAGTACAGGTTGGCGAATTATCATGGAACGTTTAATACTTCTACAACGCTTCGAAATTGTAAAACCTTCAATACACTTATTGATACAAGGGTTTAACCCTTTAACTGTTTATGTCGAGTATACTCGTCAGAGCGAAACGAAAATTTTTCGCATAATGTCGAGTATACTCGTCGTGAAGATAAAAAAAATCGCATTCGTATTATTATTAAACGAATCAACTGTAATTTTTTTCCCTGAAAAAGGGCAAACAAAGATCTTTTAAAAAATGTACATTTTAGAATATTCGTTAGTCTGGCAACCTTATTTATTTTAATACACAATAGCTTGTATTAAGCTGAAATAACAAATTCTGGGGAAGTACCGTTACAAAACGATTTTTTCAAATAAAGAAAATAAAATAAAATAAAAAAAAATAAAAAATAAAAGAAAATAAAAAAAATCTTTGTGATATTTTTTTTATCGATGAAATAAATTTTGTTTGTTAACAACGAATAAAAATATATATTTTCTAAAAAACCAACACGCAACTTTTGATTTTTAATCATAATTGCCTACTTTTATAGGCAGAAACATTTTACTCTGTTTATGTCGAGTATACTCGTCTTCGCTGGAAAATAATTAAGCAGGCAGAAAAAGTTTTTCGAAACAAAATTAAACAGTTAAAGGGTTAATAAGTCTATTATTTCACGAAATGCATCCATCGATTGGCCATCAAGATGATGTGGTCTAAACTCGATCGGGTTATTTTCTGTGGGGTTATGAGAAATCATTAGTTAATGCTGATAAACCACAAACGACAGAAACATTGAAAATAAACATTGAACGTGCAATTCATGAAATTGGACTAGAATTATGTAAAAGAGTAATTATTGGACTAAACGAATGCACTATGTCAAGCGAAGTCGTGGTGGTTGTATGAGTGAAATTGTGTTCCATCATTAATACCATAAATTATGCTTAAAAGAAAAATATAAATAACTAATGAGTTAAATAATTTTTCTTTTATTTCCATTTAAACTTTTGAAACGCTTATTGAAACTCTCTCTCTCTCTCTCTCTCTCTCTCTCTATATATATATATATATATATATATATCATCATCATCATCATCTCCAGCCCACATCAGCCCACTGCTGGGCCGAAAGCCTCGTCGAATGTCATAATTAAAAAAGAAGAGTTTTCCGAGCCTCTTCCATTCTTTCCTGTCACTGGCCAATCTCATCCAACCTTGCCCTCCACAATATTTCACAATTTCATCTCTCCATCTTTGATGTGGTCTTCCTTTGGGTCTCCTTTTATCTCTTGGTCTCCATTCCGTAACAATCTTCGTCCATCTGTTGTCCTCTCTTCTTGCTATATGTCCATATATATATATATATATATATATATATATATATATATATATATATATATATATATATATATATATATATATATATATATATATATATATATATATATATATATATATATATATATATATATATATATATATATATATATATATATATATATTAGGTTGGCAAGTATCTCCCTTCCGCTTTTTTTTTTTTTTTTTTTTTTTTTGTACATAGCTGCGAAATTCAAAAGACCAGAAGGCGGAAGGGAGATATTTGCCAACCTAATATTATATTAGGTTGTCAAATATCTCCCTTCCGCCTTTTTGTCTTTTGAATTTCGCAGCTATGTACAAAAAAAAAAAAAAAAAAAAAAAAAAAAACGAAGGGAGATAATTGCCAACCTAATATATATATATATATATATATATATATATATATATATATATATATATATATATATATATATATATATATATATATATATATATATATATATATATATATATATATATATATATAATCTTGTAGTATTTGATATGCAAGATTCATTTACGAAGAATGTTCGAATTCTCAGAAGAAAACAACTCCATTAATGTTTTTAAAATCTCTAATACTGTTTTATAGTCGCTCTATTTCAATCCATTGACGATTTCGTCAATTTTGATTACGTACCGCATTGTAATTCATTTTCTCTTTAATTTGTTTGAAAGAAAAACATATGGAATTTTGCATAACGTACAATTGATGAGCTTACAAAAGTTTCAGTTATATATATGATGTGTGTGAGTTTTATTTTAAATAATTACAATTTTTAAAGAAAACGCATTTATTTTTATCAATCTATCAATCAACTACAATCGATCAATCGACAGCAGTGACTCGAGGAGTTCTGCCTGTTGTTTAATTACAATTTCATTGCTAGAATTCGATGTTGCTTCTAGCACATCTACTCGAGAACTACTGTTACAAAGTGTAACAAGTAACAAAGAAACCTCTATGTCTCATTATCGCGATATTTTATCGACAATCAGAAATTGATTGTCGCGTTTATTATAGGTTTAAATAATTCTTAACAGAATTATTTGTCAACAATTAACGCGACAACAACATATGCTGTTTCTGTATGACCGGCCTTGAGGAAAGTAACATATGTTTTATATAACTTGTGTGTGTATTTATGAAAATGAAATATAATATATATATATATATATATATGTATGTATATATATATATTATGTTGTCAAGTATCTCCCTTCCGCTTTTTTTTTACATAGCCGCGAAATTCAAAAGACAAAAAGGCGGAAGGGAGATATTTGACAACCTAATATATATTAGGTTGGCAAGTATCTCCCTTCCGCTTTTTTTTTTGTACATAGCCGCGAAATTCAAAAGACCAGAAGGCGGAAGGGAGATATTTGCCAACCTAATATATAACTCGTTATTTATGAAGTGGTGTAGGTCCATTTTTGAAAAATAAAAAGGAACAAATTAAAAACAAAATAAATCACGATGAGAAGGGTTTAAACTTATAAAGAATTTTACTCGAGTTTTTTGAAACTTTTCCTAGGATCACCACTACTAAAAGAAAAAGAAGTAGGAAACACTAAAGAATATAAAAGATGAATATTGACCAAGGACAACAATCCCAGGTACAATCAACAAAAAGAAGAATATAGAGAGGAAAGCAAAAATCAATTCCTAGATCAATTACTAGACTGCCAAGAGAGCATGGAAATTTACAAAAACAAATCGCGTGTAATGAACTCGGATAATGGTCCAATAAATTCGAGCTTGTTTTCCCTTTTGCATTATCGTAAATAATATTTGATATAAAAAACGCAACTAGAATATATGCATGACACTAGTTTAATACGACAAATATAGATATAGAAAAACACTAACATATTTTTAAAAATTAAATCACAAAACTAACGCATGCAGATATTCAATTCATCTAGAACAGACCTCACAAAATGTTAAAATTTTCGAGTACAAGTAATAAATAAATCAACCCCATGTCATCAAAAAAGGTCAAGAATCTGTGAAATAGAACATGTTTCATAAAACAACAAATAACCGAAAACGTTTCGTACTTGCAAACCAGATGACGAAATGAAAGATGCACCCCCAGTTGTAGATGGATTGAATAAAGACAAAAAACACGAACTAATATAGGTATATATTAAAAAGTTAAAGGCTTTGGCAATGATGGCATCGCCATCGAAATGCATCAGCCGATATAATTATGTAATTATAAATTATATAATTATAAAAAACAAGTGAACAATAAGTGATTATTGAACACTTTAAATTATTGTGGTGTAGGGGTGAAAATTCATTTGTGTAAAGTGAATCAGCCACAGTTCCAAAACAACTAATAATCAATTATTCATATCAAGAATTCGATTAAAACAGTCGTATCAAAATAAACCAGGTAAGATTTGACATTTCACTGTTTTTATTTTTCAAACTGATCTTGAAATCACTTTTCTGAATCAATGATATTTCAACACCAAATTACATTTTCGTCGTTTTTTTTTTTTTGATCGACAATTCCCTAATTTAATCCAAAAGCGTAGTACACGCACGTACGAACGAATGTCGACCACGAATTTACAAATTGAACCGCGACGAATCTCACCGGCATTAATTTTCACGACGAACGGATCCGGGTCGACTGTTCTCGATCATCAAACGATATCTGCACGGATTCGACCCTGTGCCCGAGCCAAAGTACACACGTACGAAAGAACGCGCACGTACGAAATTGAAATTAGCATCACAAAGCGACAACAATCTGCTTTATTTCCAAAACGCTCTTTCGTGTGTGTGTGTGTGTCATTACAATGTCTTGTACTCGACTCTCGTCGATGTAAACACACACACACACACACACGGACTCGAATAAATAGTTAGAGGTCGAATTGATATACGGTGTTGTGTGTGCGTTGCGTTATTTTATAATCCGACTTTCGGCCATTGTTTCCACGGACAATGTCGCAGGTACTTAAGCCAATTGGTCAATGTTTCGACGACGTGCACACACGTATGTATATCAATCTACTTGACGTTGACGTGCGCTGATTAAACATTGAAGCGACTTCTGGTCCGGTCTCGTTAAATGGAACAGATTTTGTCGGTCGACGATCGATTCTTCTTCAGCCGTTCGGTCGCCAGAACAGACATTCTAGCTGAAAAACACGCTCGTTTGATTTCAATGTCGAGTACACGACCTAGGAGGCCTACACGTGTTTTAACACTAAATTTATGGACTTTTTCTAAATAGCCATTTTTACCAAAACGGGTTAAATTACCCGTTTTCCATTCGGATATGCATGTAGCAGTGGAGTCGGTGTTTGAAATAATAAACAGTGGTTTTTTCAGAAACTTGGACACTTAACTCGTTCGGTACTAGTGTTTCAGGAGAAAAACCGCCACCACAGACCAGACGTTTTATTATTTAATATAATAAAACGTCGTCGCCCGCCGCTACTCCAACCCACTAATCCGTAACCTCGATAAATCCCCGACCTCCTGGTCCAAAAGGGCTAAATCGATTAAATTACCATTTAAAACCCATTTCTTTCAACCCACATAGCACCTCGACTGGTCCCGGACGCAACGGCGCCCTAAATTCTACTACCAAAATCAACATATAAGCTACATCTGGTACATACCAGGAAAACACACCTAATGCCACAACAATCTTGTGGAGTATACACAACATCACATTAAAACTCACAAACATTTATACTCTATCTGTGTTGTGCTTGTGTCTGTGTTTTGTGTCGCGTCCTAGATAAGTTAATTACGAGGGTGGTCCCAGAAGTACCCGACCCAACTAAGAAAACACAAAAATTTTGTAAAAAAATATATTTATTTTTCAGCATAATCTCCTTTCAGCTCTATACACTTTTCTCAGCGATGTTCAATAAGTTCGATACCCGTTTTATAATAAGAACTGTCTTGCTCCTCAAAATACCCATTAACTGCCGACATCATTTCTTCATCGTTGGGAAATCTTTGACCACTGAGCCATTTTTTTAAGTTTGGAAACAGAAAATAATCCGAGGGAGCTAAATCTAGCGAATACGGTGCATGAGGTAGGAATTCAAACTTTAATTCATTAATTTTGGCCATTGCAATAACGGATTTGTGAGCTGGTGCATTGTCTTGATGAAACAACACTTTCTTCTTAGCCAAATGCGGCCGTTTTTGCTTGATTTCTTCGCTCAAACGTTGCAATAAGTTCGCATAATACTCGCCGTTGATAGTTTTTCTTTTCTCAAGATAGTCAATGAAAATTATCCCACGCGTATCCCAAAAAACCGACGCCATGACCTTGCCTGCAGATGAAACGGTCTTCGCCTTCTTTGGAGCCGGTTCTCCATTTCAGTCCATTGTTTTGATTGTTCTTTTGTCTCGGGTGTGAAGTGATGAACCCATGTTTCATCCATGGTTATGAAACGGCGCAAAAATTCTGCTTTGTTGCTGTGAAACTTTGCTAAATACTCGATTGAAACATCTTCACGACACTGTTTTTGCTCGAGTGTGAGTAAACGCGGCACCCATCTTGCACACAGCTTTCTCATGTCCAAATTTTCAGATAATATGCGATGTACCGCACTTTTTGAAATGCCTACTATGTCTGCTAGCTCGCGCACTTTCAGTCGACGATCATCCAGTACCGCTTTGTGGATTTTCTTCACCGTTTCTGGAGTCGTCACCTCGTTTGGTCGACCGCTGCGATGCTCGTCTTGGCAGCTCGTACGGCCTCGTTTAAACTCTGCTACCCGATATTTCACTGTTGTAAACGAAGAAGCAGACTCACCCAGAGTAGAACCAGTTCAGCTTTTAAATTGGTCGGGCTGAGGCCTTTCAAATAAAAGTATTGTATCACGTAACGATGACCGATTTTCTCCATTTTCACAAATTCACTGAAAACGTTCACTATTGATGGCTGCCAAACAAATACTAAACAACGTGGCGCCCTCAAACTTGAAACATATGCTTTATAGATTGTGTACTTTCTAATACAGTGATATTTTTCAAACAACTACCGCCATCTCTAGGTCAGGCTGGGTACTTATGGGACTACCCTCGTAAATTAGTTAAGTTAATTAAGATAAAATAAGTTAGTTAAGATAGCTATAAATGAACTCATAGACAGGTTTTGAAAATTTTCCTGTGAGCACTACTCAAAACAAAATTTCTCAACTCCAAAACATAAACATTGTCTTACTTTTATATAGCAAAATATCCGTAGATAACCGCTAATGTAACATACTATCGAAATGTATAAATCATCTGTACATACTATATACATATATATATATATATATATATATATATATATATATATATATATATATATATATATACATATATATATACCAATAAAGCATTTATCTATCTATCTATCTCAAAACAAATTTAATAACAACATTCTCTTTTTGAAGTGAAACTTCTTTAGCGGCGTTGGGGTAAAATTTTTACATGAAACGGAAGCCATTTTCACATAGCCGGAACTCTAATATGCATAGTATTAGCGGGTTTTTTGAAAATTTTCCAGTGGTCTCACATTTTTAAACATCATTAAAGGAGAGAAGTAGTGAGGCCCATTACGCATGCGCGTCGGTTTAATATGACAGGCAGTACGTTGTTTTACTATTATAATTGTCACTATTTTGTTAGTAATTATTGCTTACACTTAATCTGTGAATTGTGTTTAAATAATAATGTTATTCAGTGTATTATTGATATTTTTGGTAAGTATATTAATTTTTTCTCTCTCTATCTCTGATGATGATAATCATAAAGTGATCTAGTAATCATTGTATTGACAAATAAAAAGCGAACAAAAGACGATTATTCGAATGTTTTCTTTTAAATAAAATCTAGTGACGTCTGCACGAAAAATTAATTCTTTGATTGCCCAAATGAGACTGAAGGATAGTTAAAAAAACCACTAAGAAAGTGAACGTACATCTAAATCCTTCAGTCTCGTTCGAACTCTCCTGTATAAAATAATTTCTAAAGCAAAAGGATCTAATAATCGAACAGTTTTAAATCGAAGCACACACACGCACACATAGATACAACAAACGCCGATCGGAACGTACGAATCCGTGTCGTTCGTAACAATTATGGGAATCTCTCGAACGACAATGCGGGCACCATAATCAGACATTTCCGCGATAGCCGGCCGTGTGAACCGACAGTGACCTTGAACGGACAACAATGGACGCGTGTTGCCGTAACGTGTTTTGTTCGTTGTCGATTGTTTCCGTTCCGAGCGGTCTCGTTTTACTGGACAGGATTATCGTCGTCGTCGGAAGTGTGGACAGACTGATAGCCGGCCAATCAGATCTGGTAATCTGTTCACTCGTTGCAGTTATCAGTCTGTTCAAGTCGGAACTCATTACTGATAAGCGCATATTTTTTTTTCGACTTCCGAGCAAAGATGGAAAAATGATCGACACGATGGTGTTTCGAAAGGGTTTTGTTTCAGGTATAATTTTTTGTGGTTAAAAACGACTATCCTCTCACGTTCGAATTTTGTTTGAAAACCTTGAACTTCTATCCAGTTTTTAATCGGTTTTATGCAACACAACGATACGTATTTAGATTTTATTTTTATTGTTATTTTTATACACGTCTCATATATGGGATGACTCGAATGATATTCAAGGATTTAGATATACATTTACTTGTTTAATATCATTTTATATGTTTCGGTCTCATTTGAGCTACTTATATAAATCCATCCAAATGTGACGCCTGGATTCGTGTTTTATTAAAAAGAAACAATACACATATTTCACTATAATACACCCCATCCTATACATATGTTTCTTTTTAATAAAACAAAAATCTAGGCGTCACATTTGGATGACCCTATATAATAACATAATGTATGCACATTTGTAATTCTTGTTGCAAATAAAACATTATCGCGTTTTTAAGTTTGGTTAAAACATAACACACACGTCTCTAATAAACGTCAGATACGCCGCTGGTAACCATTTTGTGTACGATTCAATTGTTTTTTTTTTATATATGCACGTGTAAATATTTGTAAAATGATAAAAATGGCCGAATAACCATTCAAAACAATCAGAATGTTCGTTGTTAATATCTGTTTGATGAAGAACGATTTGTGGAAAAACACGATACCGGTAACCATTTTGTGGATTCAATTTATTCATGTTTTTGTCGATAAAAATGGCTTTCAACGGTTCGTTGTTAATATCTTTTGATGAAGGATTTGAAAAACACGATCAATAAATATATTCATATATATATATATATATATATATATATTTCATAAATATATCATATATATATATATATATATATATATATATATGTATGTATGTATATATATACGAGGTCAGACAATTAAGTAATGCGACCGATTTTTTTCTCGGCCTGTGGTAACACTGCGAACCTGTAACTCCGCCACCGTAATAGCAGATCCCTACTCTCTCGATTGAGACCTTGACCACCCTCGTACGATCATTTCTTCGCCAGCTGTTTAGTGTTTTGTAACAACGCGCGAGTAGTGCATGTCACGAAAATGGAACAGAGAACATCGCTCAAGATTGTCTCGAGCAGGTTGAAAGTGATCCTACTCTTCTCGATCGAGTTATTACTGGTGATGAAAGTTGGTTCTTTCAATATGACCCCGAAACTAAACGACAAAGCCAACAGTGGCTGTCCCCTGGAGCACCGAGGCCAAAGAAGAAGGCGAGAATGAGCAAGTCCAAAGTGAAAACCATGTTGATTTGCTTCTTCGACAGCAAAGGGGTGGTTCACAAAGAGTTCGTACCACCTGGACAAACCGTAAATCAAGTATTCTACCGCAATGTGCTCGAAAAATTACGAAAAAGGGTGCTCAGAGTGCGTCCAGAGATCGCGAAGACTCGGGTTCTGCATCACGACAATGCTTCCTGTCACAGTGCGTTCAGTGTCTCTCGGTTTTTGGCGTCTAAAGGCATCGCAACGTTACCACAACCGCCCTATTCACCGGACATGTCACCCTGCGACTTTTTCCTATTCCCCCATATGAAAAAATTCGTCAAAGGTCGACATTTTGACTCCGTTGAAGATATCCAAGAATCTGTGACGAGGGTACTCGGAGAGGTCCCACAAGAAGTGTTCCAGAATTGTTACGAAAACTGGAAAACTCGCTGGAATAAGTGTATAGATGCGGGAGGAGACTACTTTGAAGGGGATCGCAGCGATGTACCTTAATTTTTAAATATACTCGATTTTTGAATTTTGTCGCATTACTTAATTGTCTGACCTCGTATATATATATATATATATATATATATGTATATATGTATATATGTCTGTGCAGAAAATTGAAATTTATAATAGTTTATTAATTTTCCACACAGTCCGTATATCATTTTCCGATTTAGGACTGCACGTACGTACATTCGGATGGCACGATTTGCGAAAAAGGGGCAATTAATATTCGTCCATAAACGGAAAGACGTGCTATAAATAGAAAATGATTGACTCGAATAAATATTTATGTTTGTTTCTCGATGAGTTTATTTTTTGTCATTCGTCGTCGTTTGTTTCTCTACTATGCTTGCTGCATGCTATACAGTAATCGATAAATTATTAGAAAACCTTATTTACATAAGCTATTTATGTGCATGTTTTATTAGATTGGACTAGATACACATATACATTTATTCTACATTCACATTCATTACATATGCATAAGAAGAATGTGCACGATTTCATACATATTATATATATATATATATATATATAAAGAGAGAGAGAGAGAGAGAGAGAGAGTGAGAGTTTTTCAATAATAATATCGGAACTTTGACAGCTGGTGGCAGCCATGTTTGAATTTATTTTAAGTTCATTTTGACATTTCAACTCAGTATAGTTTGACAAATTATCATGGAACATTTAACACTTCAACAACGTTTAGAATTGATAAACACTTATAAAAATCAATGTTCGGTTCGAAAAACTTATTGTGCGTTTTCTGAAACTTAACAAAATCGTCCAAGTGAATATACATAACACATAGTCATACAGAACACATCATACATTGTCAACACGTGCCAACTATTAGACAATAACTCCCTTGTGAGTACCGAGATGTGAATAGAGCTATGAAAATGTAACATGATCCATTATCAATTTTGAAGTAAACAAAAACAACTGAATGACCGGAACCAGAGGTTTCTTTGTTAAGTAAAATACTCTGTAAAATCAGTTCTGATATAAAAATTGTAATAATAACATTTAGAGCTCCTCGAGCCACTGAAATTAGTTGCAACTGATTGATAAATAAAAAAAATATCTTTTTAAAAACTGTAAATTCGGTGTATTCAATAAAACTAACGTGCCATTTATCGAACTGTTGAAAAATGTGGAAACAATTATACTCCACATGATACAGCAGTACCTATAAGACTAAGAAATGCAAGAAGTGAGGTCAATATTGTTTATGTTGATGAAAATGAAGCTGGATTCAGGTTACAGTAAATGGAGTGCGTTATCGAACCATGATTAATGAATTGTATTTTTTCCAAAAATGATTGAAAATGATTTGAACAGAACGGAGCTACGTGCCATACATCTACGAAAACGAGAGACTTTTGGAGAATCGTATTCTCCTGTTGTTCTCGTATACGAATTATCTATGATAGAGCAACTGGAATACGTCTACCGGCTCGCAGAACAATTTTATATTTTTCATTTTCTAATGAAATAATATTTAAAAAATCAGTAAATAAATTAACTGTAAACTCGCGTATAATAATCGTTGTTGACAAGAAGAACAAAACACTAATTGTTGATTATTACAAAATTCATAGCCGCCGCAGACTTATTGATACAAAAGTTTCATGAGTCTATTATTTCAAGAAATAGATCCATCAATTGGTCACCAAGATCGTGTGACCTGACTCGATTGGATTTTTTTTCTGTGGGGTTATATGAAATCATTAGTTTATGCTGATAAACTATAAACAATAGGAGCATTGAAAATAAACAGTGAAATAAACTTGTATAAATCATGAAATTGGATCACAATAATGTCAAAGAATGACCAAAAATTGGACTAAACGAATGTGCTATGTCAAGCGAAGTCGTGGTGCTCATATGAGTGAAATTGTGTTCCATCATTAATGCCATAGAACAGCGGCGGCGAACCTTTTTATATGCGCGTGCCAAATATCACAATTATTTTTTTGTCCAACCTCTGGCGTGCCGGAAAAATTTTAGTAGAAAATAAACAGTAAAAATTTGTTATAAAATTTTATTAAATTAATGAGTCGACTTAAAAATTCACAAAATAATTGTGTACAACACATTTTGCCATATAAAAGTCAATACTAATTATAACTTTTATCGATGAGATTTTTGATGTTGTACTTTGGATGCCAAATGTTGTATATCGTTGTAAAATGAGGATACAATTTAAAAATAGATAACGTGCCGGAAAAAAATTCATACGTGCCACCTATGGTTTGCCATAGGTTCGCCACCGCTGCCATAGAATATGCTTAAAAATAGCAAAAATAAATAACTAATTAATTAAATATTTTTTGTTTTATTTCCATTTAAAAGTCTGAAGCACTTATTGCAAAACCCTATACATATACATATACACACATACATACATACATATATATATATATATATATATATATATATATATATATATATATATATATATGTATGTATGTACGTAATTATATGCATATTGTAAATAAATAAATGTTAACAAATAGAATGATGAAATGAAATATTTCAAAATCAATGTTTAATTAATGAATAATTTAGTGCATGCAAACAATTTATTAATTGTTACCAATGTCAACAAATACAAATAATAATAATACGCTTATATATATATATATATATATATATATATAAATATTAGGTTGGCAAATATCTCCTTTCCGCCTTCTGGTCTTTTGAATTTCGCAGCTATGTAGGCGGAAAAAAAAAATTTGGAAGGGAGATATATATAATATATATATATATATATATATAAATATACATTTGTACATATGTGCATATACATATATACATCGAAGGACAAAATGAGTGAACACCCGAAAGTAAACAAATTGTTTTTATTTTTTTCTAATTATATTTGATATTTAATTTCATTTTATCATAACTAACGGATATAAACTGATAATATAACGATGATTATATACAAGTGTCTAAAAATGTATACACATATGTATTCTCAATATATCAAAATGTGCACACATTTTTTTGACCAGCTATATATATATATATATATATATATATATATATATATATATATATATTACATTATTATCGATGGTGGAATGAAATTGTGGGAGTGTTTGATACAAGTAACTGCAGATAAGAAATAATACAAGAATCTTGGAGAAACAGCTAAGATCTAATAACATTCGACGAGGCTTTTATCCAACAATGGGCTCATATAAACTTATATAATGGCACACACACACAAATATATATATATATATATAACTACTCCTACCATTCAACTTTTTTTTGATTTCTCTTTTCGTTGTTCCTCTTAATACCCACAGTAGAATTTTCTTCGATGATCTTTCATTTCTCATTCATGGTCGTACCATATAAAACAAAATAATTTATAAAACAAATTTAATAACATAAATTCTCTCTCTTTCTCTATCACTGATGATGATAATCATTTAATCATCTAGTCATCATTGCATTGACAAATAAAAAGCGAACAAAAGACGATTATTCGAATGTTTTCTTTTAAATAAAATCTAGTGACGTTTAGGCGAATAATTTTATATACATATATATATATATATATATATATATATATATATATATATATATATAAGTTATATAACCCATAAAACGTTAATAATTTTTTCCAAAGGCTAATCGCACGGGACAGTATATATCAACAAGCATGAAACGATTGTTTATATTGGGTTGGCAAGTATCTCCCTTCCGCTTTTTTTCTTTTTTTTTTTGTACATAGCTGCGAAATTCAAAAGACCAGAAGGCGGAAGGGAGATATTTGCCAACCTAATATAATATCTCTCTGACGAGAGCATAGAAGTTTCTATAACCGTGAAATACACCATAATCAATTATGGTAATTGATTATGCAAACCAAACATCAGAGGTTTCTTTGTGAATTAAAGCAACCTGTAAAGTTAGTTCTATTTATGAATCCGAACAGCTCTAATATGGAATTCGAACAGTTCGATTATTGAATCCGAACGGTTTAATTGTAAAACCTGTATCGGTCATATTTAGAGAGCTCCTCGAGTCACAGTGATGATACAGTGGTGAATTTTGTGTAATATTTAATTAAAGTGTTGCTATTTAACTGATGAATTAAATAAATTTGTTTATATAATTGTGCATTTAGTGTTAATTGTAAAGCTAGCCCAATCGTTAACCTATCCTAAATAGCCCAATTTTATAACATGTATATATATATATATATATATATATATATATATATATATATATATATATATATCATCCATTTAAAACCCCAGAAAGAAATACTTTTGTCCATCACACAAGTTATAGAACATTAATATCTTTTTATATATTCCAACAAAATTGTAAAATAATTAATTATACGATATCTACATTAACAATCGAGCAGAAGGAAGTTTTATTGACGAAGATTTTTTTAACTCATTGTAATATATATATATATATATATATATATATATATATATATATATGTATGTGTGTTTCATGATATATATATATATATATATATATATTTATATATATATATATATATATATATATATATACATAGCTATCGACATTGATCGGTCACAGGTAAATTTCAATTTGACTGCAGTGTTTTTTTCCCATTATTGTGTTGTTCGATTAACGCCAAGGACGCATTTATGGGAAAAACCTTCGTATTAATGATGACCGCTAATAAGTAAGTATAAAAACTAATAACAACAATAATGTAATGGCGACCTATTAGATAAGTAACAACGTTTACTGTTTACATTGACGACGTTGTGAACACTTTTACTTTTAATGATTTATTTTAATGTCGGTTTCTACGAAAAATTAAAGAAAATTCGAAAATTAGCGCGCCCAAATTGACTTTAGGAGTTAAAAAGTATCTAAATAAAAAATCAAGTCCCCAAATAATTCGCAATATACTAAATAAAAATGGGTTTCATGCTCCTATTGCCAGGAAGAAAAATTCCATAAATCTAGCTAGTCGCAACAAAAGATTAATCTTCGTTCAGGAACATGGTAATAAGAGTTTTGATTATTGGAAAGATGTTTTGTTTATGGACGAAAGCAAATATACTTTATTTGGATCCAATGGGAGGATTAATGTATGGCAGAAACCAAATACAGGAATATCTTTAAGACACTTACGTCCTACAGTCAAACATGGAAGTGGTTATGTTATGGTATGAGGGTATATGTCTGTGAGATAGGTTGGAAATTAAATTTTATAGATGATATTACAAATAAAAATGTTTATATTGATCTATTAAGAAAAAAATTGAAAGCCAGTGCTCAAAAACTTGTGATTTTACAAACATTTAATTTTTGTCAGGACAACGACCTCAAGCACAAAACTTATAAAACACGTAATTATTTGTTATATAACTGTCCCGAAATACTGGAAACACCACCACAATCACCTGATATAAATGTGATTGAAAATCTATGGAATCACTTAGAAGTTGCCATTAGAACACACACTATTAGCAATAAAAATGATTTAAAAAAGGGGTGTTAAAAGAATGGGAAAAATTGATCTAGCTTATTGTGAAAAATTAGTTAAATTCATCCCGAATCGTTTAAATGCTATAAAAATTAATAAAGGCTACTCTACTAAGTACTAAAATAATTCAATCGATTGTAAATTTCAATTTAGTAAATAATTTGTTAGTTGTGTGAATTTCATTTTGATGTGTTTTTGAATGATTTTTCAGAATTCGTACTTTTTTCTAGTCTTTAAGTATTATTTTATGATTTATTTATTTTTATATGATAAAAATATCCTTAATAAACAATTTAAGATAAATATAAAAGGGATTTTTTTTATTTACAAATTTATATACAAAAATTTATTGAACATCATACTGTATGGGGGTATTCACACTAGTCAACATTCATACAGTATTCACGCCCATTACCGCTCGTCTCACACCCTCTTATCACCAAATTCCCCTACCTAAAAAAATTAGTTTTCGGGTAAGAGCGTGTGAGACGAGTGGTAATGGGCCGTGAATACTGTATGAATGATGACTAGTGTGAATACCCCCCCTCACCCATGAGTTTCTCTTTGAATCACTGCAAATCTTTTTAATTCACAAGACATCTAAAATATTTCCATAGCAACGATCATTTTCGATCGAATACTCTCCTACTGCCACTTCTTGGAAATCCGCAGTATGTCACAAGAGTAATAAACAATCCGTCGTCCACTTTATTCGCTGGCAATCATTTCGAACGCCATGCGAAATTATGCCGATTACAATACAATGACATGCGATATAATTTGTTCTTATCTAATGTCCGCGATGATGAATGTTTAATGGACGGTCGCATTAGAACAGAAATCAAACAATCATGACATAGCTCTTTTATTGAACGCTCGATAAACGAAGACGATAATTATTTCGAATCGCTCTATTAGAAAATAGTGACGGGACACAATTCACGACGTGTTTCCATCGCGAACAAATATGCAAATGGACGATTAACAAATACGAAACGGTTGTATTTACGTCCCGTGTTTTATTTATCGTACATAAATGTTGCATAATGATTATTTGTTGTTGTTCGAGTTTATTGGGTTTTTTTTTCTTTATCTTTTGTGTGGAAAAAACATGTATTTGCAATTATGACGAAATATCGATAATGAATATTGATTAATATGTATTTATATATGCATATTCTATTAATCATGTATAACACTATTATCATGTACGAGGTGTGATCAAAAAGTAAGGTGAATTTTGAAATTTAGCGGGCTACATCCGTTCGATCTTCGATTTTTTTATTTGATCATATTGGTACACTCGTCTCGAATATATGTTCCAAATTTCAGCTATGTAGCATGTTTAGTTTGTTGGTGAGAGGCATAAAAGTTAGAAGTGTTTTGCAGGCTCCACGATGTTCCGCTGTCGAAAATCATGGATCAAAGAGTTTGCATTAAATTTTGTGTG
Source organism: Neoneuromus ignobilis (assembly GCA_029203775.1). NCBI lineage: Eukaryota > Metazoa > Arthropoda > Insecta > Megaloptera > Corydalidae > Neoneuromus > Neoneuromus ignobilis. The sequence goes on along the minus strand of CP092087.1, from coordinate 71,785,858 downwards.
AAAAATGGAATCGAGTGCTCCAAAACACTTGAAATGTTGAAAGTGGCATACGATGAGTCTACTTTAAGCCAAAAAACTCTTCCAAGAAGGCCGAGAAGACACCGACGACGAACCTCGTTCTGGACGCCCCAGCACGTCAACAACCGATGAGAACGTTGAAGAAGTGAAGTAAATAGTGTTGGGGAATCGTCGAATTACCATTAGAGAAATTGCTGATGATATCGGCATCTCGTTTGGTTCGTGCCAATCGATTTTAACGCGTGTTTTAGACATGAGACGTGTGTCAGCGAAGTTTGTTCCGAAATTGCTCGATTTCGACCAAAAGAACCGTCGCATGAGCATCGCCCAAGAGCTATTGAATGACGTCGACGACGACCCAGATTTACTCGACAGGGTCATAACAGGTGACGAAACACGGGTATACGGTTATGACGTCGAAACTAAGACTCGATCGTCCCAGTGGAGGCATTCCGGATCACCGAGACCAAAAAAAGCACGCCGAGTTCGATCGAATGTGAAGGTTTTGCTTACGGTTTTCTTCGATTGCAGGGGCGTGGTGCATCGTGAGTTCTTGCCACAGGGTAGAACAGTAAATAAGGAATATTACCTGCAAGTTATGCGCAATTTGCGCGAAGCAATCCGCCAGAAACGTCGGAATTTGTGGAAGAACAAAAATTGGCTTTTGCACCATGATAACGCCCCTGCTCACACATCGTTGCTTGTGCGCGAATTTTTGGCTAAAACCAACACACTATTGATGCCGCAGGCACCGTATTCCCCAGACCTGGCCCCCTGTGACTTCTTCTTGTTCCCGAAACTGAAGAGGCCCATGAAAGGACGGCGTTTTGCAACGATCGAGGAAATAAAGACGGCATCGAAAGAGGAGCTGAACAAGATCACAAAAAATGATTTTTTGAAATGCTTTGAGGATTGGAAAAAGCGTTGGCACAAGTGCATTATATCCGAGGGGGATTACTTTGAAGGGGACAAAATAAAAATTGATGAATAAATAAATATTCTGTGAAAAAAATAAAAATTCACCTTATTTTTTGATCACACCTCGTATAACTTATCCAATATATACACTGACGTGATAAAGTATTCGCCATATGCAAAAATATGTAACCTGTTTTTATTTTAGCACTCTCTACTATATAATAGAATTAATTATTGTTTTTTGTATTTTTTTTCTAATGAATATTATATTTAACACTAGATTTACGGGATGCGTCATTTTGACACATTTCGAATTTCATGAGGGAATTTACAGAAACCGTTTACATTTTTCTTCTACCACTTGCACTGACTTTTATCCATTTAACGAGACAAACAAAATAGCGAAATTAATTTTCTTCGAAACTTTCTAATTTAGAAATGATGTATGTGGTATACCTATCTTTACGGTACGCGTCAATTTGACGCAATCGTAAAATAAACATTAATGCTAATTTGCTTGTTACTCATGTGTGCCATTACTTATGTGCGTCAGTGTATATATATATATATATGTATATGTATATATGTATATGTATATATATACATATATATATATATATATATATGTATATATATATATATATATATATATATATATATATATATATATATATATATATATATATATATATATATATATATATATATATATATATATATATATATATATATATATATATATATATATATATATATATATATATATATATATATATATATATATATATATATATATATATATATATATATATATATATATATATATATATATATATATATATATATATATATATATATATATATATATATATATATATATATATATATATATCGCATATATATAATGGCACACATATATATAATATAAGTAATTTATTGATATAGTTCAATAAAGTCGTTAAATTAAAAAAAAAATATTTAATTGAAAATAAATTTAATGAATATTATATTTATTTTCAATTAAATATTTTTTTAACTCAACGACCATTGAATTACTCGTATATCAATAAATTACTTATGCTACCCACGTGTGCCATGACTTATGTGCGTCAGTGTATATAATATGTACTTTTATATTAGGTTGGCAAGTATCTCCTTCCAATAAAGTCTTTTTTTTTTGAAAATAAATTTAATGAATATTATAGCCAATTAAATTCAAATTGAATTACCAGAAGGCGGAATGGTGTGATATTTGCGTCAACCTAATATTTCTTTTATATTTGGTCCCTTCCATAAAAATAAATTTCGATTCGATTGTATCGTTTTTTCCTCATTGTTGTGTTATTAGATGCTCATCAAAATGACGCGTTTGTGGGAAAAACCTTCGCAATAATGATAAGTGTGCATAATTGAGGATAAAACTAATAAAAACGATAACGCTATGCACACGTGTTCAAAAAGGATTACGTTTGCTCGTCACATTGACGACATTGCAAAAATTTTTACTTTAAATGAATCATTTTACTATAATTGGCATTTGAAGAATATTTTTTCAAAAGTTTCAAATTTCTTTTCTTATAACGTTTTTTTTTTATCAAAAACGATAATCGCCGCGCTAAACACTACTTTGAACAAACTAAACATTTCACAAATCTCCAAACTGATACTATTTTCCCCTATTTATACCCTTTTACTCACATACAGTGGGTCAAAGTGAAACTCACACAAAGTTATGTTTCCAATAATTTTACACATGTATTTTAATATAATAACAATTTTTTTTATTTATTTTGCTTAATTTTTTTATTAAGGTTATTTTTATTATATTTGAAAATTTCAATCGTAAATTAATACTTTTACTCCAGAAAAAGTAACCATTTCTGAAAAATGACAAAAAATACATCAAAATGAAACTCATACAACTAACAAATTATTAAATTAAAATTCACAATCGATTGAATTATTTTAGTACTTAGTAGAAGTAGCCTTTATTAATTTTTATAGCCTTTAAATGATTCAGGATGGATTTAACTAATTTTTTACAATAAGCTAAATCAATTTTTTTCATTCTTTTAACACCCCTTTCTTAAATTATTTTTATTACTAATAGTGTGTGTTCTAATAACAACTTCTAAGTGATTCCATAGATTTTCAATCACATTTATATCAGGTGATTGTAGTGGTGTTTTCAGTACTTTGGGGCAGTTATTTAACAACCAACTACATGTTTTATAAGCTTTATGCTTGGGATCGTTGTCCTGATAAAAATTAAATGTTTGTAAAATCCCAAGTTTTTGAGCACTGGCTTTCAAAGTTTTTCTTAATTGATCAATATAAACATTTCGATCCATAATGTGATCTATAAAATTAAATTTTCAACCCCTCTCGCAAACATAGACCACCATACCATAACATAACAGCTCTCATGTTTGACTATAGGACGTAGGTGTTTTAAAGACATTTCTGTATTTGGTTTCTGCCATACATTAATCCTCCCATTGGATCCAAATAAATTATATTTGCTTTTTGTCCATAAACAAAACATCTTTCCAATAATCAAAACTTCTATTAACATGTATCCAAACGAAGCTTAACCTTCTGTTGCGATTAGCTAGATTTATGAAAGGTTTCTTCCTGGCAATACGAGCATGAAACCCATTTTTATTTAGTATACTGCGAATGTTTTGGGGGCTTGCTTTTTTATTTCGATACTTTTTAACTTTTAAAGTCAATTTGGGCGCACTAATTTTCGGATCTTTTTTAATTTTTCGTAGAATCCAACACTCGTCATGGCCATTAAAAATCTTTCGGAGACTCTTTCTGACTTTATTGTCAACACTTTGACCATTTTTAAATCTTTTTATTACAGATTGCATCGTAGCGTGATTTTTATTAACTATTTTTCCAATTTCCCGTAGAGTTTTCCATTTTTGTAATGAAAAATCATTAATTTTCGCTCGTTCGTCGATGATTGTCCTCTTTGTCTACTCAAAGTGAAAATCCAACTTATATTTTTTACAAAATGATTACAAACGACTTAACAATAGGTTTTTTTATAACCAAAGTGACCAAACACGTATTTGAAGAGTATACTTTCTTAACACAGCAATTTTCAAGCGAAAGTAATTCGTTGTATGAGTTTCATTTTAATGTATTTTTTGTTAATTTTTCAGAAATGGTTACTTTTTCTGGAGTAAAAGTATTAATTTACGATTGGAATTTTCAAATATAATAAAAATAACCTTAATAAAGAAATTAACGAAAAAAATTATTATATTAAAATATATGTGTAAAATTATTGGAAATATAACTCTGTATGAGTTTCACTTTGACTCACTGTATGATACTGTAGAACGACTTTCAGAATTTCCAGTAGGACTATTCAGGACTGTTTAATCAACAGAGCTATATATTTCCGACGTAATCAATTTCTTATTGAACAAGTTGGTGAAATGGGCGTTCGGTCGTAGTCGGGTAGAACAACACAACACATTTTTTAACCCTTTGCACTCGAAACTTTTTTTCACTCATAGCCTCAGCACCTTGAAACACCAACTTAAATTTACACTTCGCTAAATGAATAAGTGAAGTTATTACGATTTGTTTTTGTCCTTATTTTATGAATTGAAAATTATTTATGTTGGCTCCGTAGCGAAGCCCTCGAATTTGAAGACAAATTTTAAATGGCTCCGTTTCGGAGCCCTCGAGTGCAAAGAGTTAATAATGGAGCAACTTTCTGAATATCTAGTAAGTCAACTTAGAGATGTTTGACCAACGAAAATTCAGATTTCCTGCAAAAGTAATGTTTTTTTTTTGGTTTATATTGTCTTGATGTACGTTTCGTTCTAACCAATTAGACAGAAGAGCACATGCTTGATAGTGGTGCAATTTTCATTCAATTCCTAGTAAGAGATTACTCAAGAAAACCAGCAGAAATCAAGATTCCCTGTAAAGTCAGCCTCTTTCCGTGCCAATTCGATGAATTTGACGTTTCGTCGTGGCTAATTAGAACAGTGCAACGTAGTGCAAGGATGTTCAAAATGTCTAGTTTGACTACTCGGGAATATTTGACAGAATTTTATACTTTCTTAAGGGGTTATACGCAGTTAGAAATTTCAAAAAATCGATTTTTTTGTTTTTGCATTTTCGGAATGCACATATATTTGAGTATATTCTCTGAAAATTTGAAGTAAATCCGATAAATATTTTCGGACATACACCTGAATTTGTAAATTTTTTTTAACTATGTGTAAACTACTTCCGAAACTTCAAACGCGTTTATCTCAAAACGGTGTTTTCATAGTCGGTGATCTCGATATCTCACAAATGGCTGAACCGATCGGTCTCAAATTTTCACACAATCTTCTCAAATATATTCCTCAGGTATTGAACGAAGGAATAAGGTTTACAAAAATTATTACTATTTTTTTTAAACAATTTGGAGCAAAAATTTTAGTAAAAAACGAAAAATTTTTTTCAAGTAGACGCCATTTTGTCAAAAATGAAAATTTTTATTATTCCTTCGTTCAATACCTGCATTAATCTATCCTTTAAAAGAATTGACCATATTTTTTGATTTCGGATAATCCAAACCGCCGATATGGAGATCACCGCCAAGCGCCTTTTTTTGGAGGTCGTTCGGGACATCGTCTGCAGGAGCGGTGCACTTCAATATTTTTTTATGATCGACATGTTATTTTATTCTTGAAAGTAGGATCTATTCAAATAACCATAATTTGTAATTGCAAAATAAATACTGTTTCTAAAAAAAATTCCTAAAAAACGTCGTTTTTGCGCCTCGCAACTGCGTATAACCCCTTAACACAGCAGTTTTCAAGCGAGAGTAATTCGTTGTATGAGTTTCATTTTGATGTATTTTTTGTTGATTTTTCAGAAATTGTTACTTTTTTTGGAGTAAAAGTATTAATTTACGATTGGAATTTTCAAATATAATAAAAATAACCTTAATAAAGAAATTAAGCAAAAAAAAAATAAAGAAAATTGTTATTATATTGAAATATATGTGTAAAAATTGGAAACATAACTCTGTATGAGTTTCACTTTGACCCACTGTATAAAGACATAAAGTACAGAAAAATATCACCAACTAACCATACAAGTAAAAGAATATTTATACGTGTGTTTACTTCGAATAATATTTCATTATAAAAACATAAAAAATTAAGAACGATTTAACGATAAAGAGTTAGAAATTAATTAGAACTATATATATATATATATATATATATATATATATATATATATATATATGTATATAAAACGTCAAATCGAACGATTTCCAATTTGAAAAACATATCCGCAAAAACTAATATATTCTTATCGTTCGATTTGCCGTTCTATTGTTCCAGAACACGTGACGATAAATCGAAAATGTGTTTTCAGATTGCTAGATCGACACTTGATTGAAAATAAATTACCAGTTAATCGACCGTCCGTTGAATTACTAAAACAAACAAATAAACAAACAAACAAACAAACAACGTTCGAACACTGAACAAAACAAATCGCGAACAATGACGATCGCCCGGCACACTACGTTATAGCAAACTGAAACGGCGAGTTTCGGATCCGTTCGAGCGATTATCAGAAATTCGGCCGATTTCACTTTCGGATTCGGATTTGTCTCTCGCACGGCCACCAAGACGTCGACACGTCCGAGCTGTTAACGCGGCCGACGCATCGCGCGCGGACGTGACTCGAACGAACACAGTTCCGGTGCACGAACCAGCGTCCGTGCCGACAGACGAACGGTGCGTGTATATCGGGTCGGGAAACGCGTTCTCCGGCACTTGATTGTCGTCGACGGACGTCGCCAATCAACGTACGAACGAATCGAGAGGACTGCAGTTCTGCGCGTCGTCGCGACAACAACAGCACCGCGGCCGATCCACGACCTCATAGCCGTACCACCTTGTCCCCTCCCTAAATAAAATTCACGTGCGATCTCTGTTCTCGCTCATTACACTCGATGGCGTTCGCTCGCTTGTCGCACAAAACACACACACACACACACACACATACACGTCGTGGTACATACGAAATCGAATGCAACAGTTTGTTGATCTTCAACTCAGTGGGACGAGAAGATCGCGCAGAAATTTTTTTTTTTTGTATATACGGACAGATTTCTTTCGGCTAGAAATCAAATTGATTCGGACAAGACGTGTACAAAAGAATCGATCGGATATTCAAGTACACGTTGGGGGTATTCGTACCACTTCCGGCTGTTTACATACAACTACAAGCTCGGTGACCTTTCGTTTAATTGTTCAAATTAATATGGGATGGTCCGAATGAAGCTAAGGGTTCAGACATACATTCATTTGCTTATTATCTTTCAGTCTCATTCTCATATAGTAATGATCTTTTATATAGGGTCATCCAAATGTGACGTCTAGATGTGTGTTTTATTAACCCTTTAACTGTTTAATTTTGTTTCGAAAAACTTTTTCTGCCTGCTTAATTATTTTCCAGCGAAGACGAGTATACTCGACATAAACAGAATAAAATGTTTCTGCCTATAAAAGTAGGCAATTATGATTAAAAATCAAAAGTTGCGTGTTGGTTTTTTAGAAAATATATATTTTTATTCGTTGTTAACAAACAAAATTTATTTCATTGATAAAAAAAATATCACAAAGATTTTTTTTATTTTCTTTTATTTTTTTATTTTTTATTTTTTTTTATTTTATTTTATTTTCTTTATTTGAAAAAATCGTTTTGTAACGGTACTTCCCCAGAATTTGTTATTTCAGCTTAATACAAGCTATTGTGTATTAAAATAAATAAGATTGCCAGACTAACGAATATTCTAAAATGTACATTTTTTAAAAGATCTTTATTTGCCCTTTTTCAGGGGAAAAAAATTACAGTTGATTCGTTTAATAATAATACGAATGCGATTTTTTTATCTTCACGACGAGTATACTCGACATTATGCGAAAAATTTTCGTTTCGCTCTGACGAGTATACTCGACATAAACAGTTAAAAGGTTAAAAACAAATATGTGTATTGTTTCTTTTTAATAAAACACAAATCTAAGTGTCACATTTTTATAAAGTCAATTTTTATAAACACTTTTATATAAAAATGTTTTTAGGTTAGATAGAACTTTTGACAGGAATTCAATTTAAAGTTCTATTACCCTTAAAAAACACCTATATATATATATATATATATATATATATATATATATATATATATATACATATACATATATATGAGCTGGTTTTTTTGAAAGTGGTATAAGTCCACTTTTTAAAAAAACTAAGTTAACGGTAATTTTAATGAGCTATAGACACCTTCCCTTTATAGTTACAATCACAATTTCAATAGAGTTCTATTTTGATATAAAATAAACAAAAACAGTTTTGCTGTACAATGCTATCGCGCAAATATTTCTTTTGAAAGTGGAATAAGTCCATTCCTAATAATTATAATGAAAACAACTTTCTTATTGGAATTATTATTGATTATTGCTACTTCACTGCACGCTGCTCGTTAGCAGATATTACTTATCTAGTAGACTTTGTCTCAACCAAATCTCTAGAAGAGGCAATATCAAACAGAAAAAAAAATACGGACGAAGAAATTGTAAACCGGCTTAAAATATGTTGGATGAGGTTCAAAAGGAATGAACCTCACAAAATGTTTTATAAAATTAGTATGGAAGAAAATGCTCCGTTTAAAACAATTTTTTTATTTGGAAAAAAGGGAAGACCGAAAATCCTCAGAAAAATTAATATGTTACCGCTTTATAAAACTTCAAGGAGCATAACAAGAGAGAAATATAACGATACGATAGGTTTATTACCTTATATACCACCTATCCACCATAAATATTTCAATATGCTAAGTGTAAAAAAAAACTAAGTTTAAAATATCTTCTTTTTTTATTTAAAGTTCTTAACGAAGTAATTTTCATTTTTATATTTTTAATATAACTGAAATAAACTCTTAATAAACTTAGTTATTCGTGTATTTAGATGTCTTCATTTTAACTATTACTTTTTTACATAAAAATCCGTTTCAGTAAAGCTTATGTCTATAAAAATATGGACTTAAATTTGCTCTTGTTTTTACTTCTTGTAATATGTTATTTTTGAAAGTGGTATAAGTCCATGTGGAGCTAAAAAATCGTTTATTTTGTAAAATAATGTTAGTAACTATTATTTCATAATAAAATTGAAAAGGTGTATAGTGTAAAAACATCACTCGATTTGATTAAAGTTGGCCAATATTTTTAAATTAACTCAAATGCAAACCCTTAAATATCTCAATATATGAAAAAATGGACTTGTACCACTTTCAAAAAAAAACAGTTCATATATATATATATACTACCGAAACAAAGTCTGCGCACACTCATTCTATTTTTATTAATATCGCCTATAACATAAAAACACTATTGCTGATAACCAAATGACTATTTTTTATTTTTTCTACAATCTTAAAAATTAAAAAACATCAACAAAACACCTTTTAAATATCAATAAAATAAAGAAAAACAACAAAACAAACGCCATTTTAAAAAATACGTCAGAAAAAGTCTGCGCACACCTAATTAAAAAAAGACTTAAAATGTTATTAAGTACGATATTGGGTAACTTTCCATTTTAAAACTTCTTTCAATCTTCTTTTCATAAATTCCATTAATCTTTCAGTTATTCAGAACTAATTTTTACCCGTTTTTCGATGATGAAAGTTTTCGACATTTCTTAGAAATTTCCGAATTTCGTGCTAAAGCAAATTACATAAATGTTCAATGAAATTTAAGTCAGGAGATTGTGGGAGCATATACACGTGCTTTGGAATATTAGGTTGGCAAGTATCTCCCTTCCGCTTTTTTTTTTTTTTTTGTACATAGCTGCGAAATTCAAAAGACCAGAAGGCGAAAGAGAGATATTTGCCAACCTAATATTATAGAGTACCCAAAGCTTGACAATTTCGGTCGTATGTTTGTGATAGTTGTCTTGTCGGAAATAAAATTTACGACCTAATCCGATTTTTCCCACATTTTCTTTTAAATTTCGCTTTGAAATATCGAGATAGTCGAATTTATTTATTATTGACTATAAATTCTATATTACCAACGCTGCTACTTAACATACACATCCATAACATCACCCGACCATCACCATATTTCATTGTGAGAAACAGATTTTTCTTATCTAAGGCTATATTACGTTTTCGCCAAATAAACTTTCGTCCTTTTATGGCAAATGTATAAAATTTACTCTCGATTATATTTTTCCAAAAGTCCTCCCACATATTTACATGCTCATTTTGCTTAATTCTGTTCACTCTTAAAATGAACGGTTTCTGTCTTACAACTCGACTCCGGTATCCAGCAATTATTAGAGTTTTCCTTATCGTATCATCAAATTTTTTTTATCAAATTGTACATGGACACTTTCAGTAATTACAAAAGTGGATAATCGTGGATTAGTCTTAACTGTATTTATGATATAACGTTTTTCCCTTTCAGATAACTTTGAACGGCGGCCATAACGGGGCTTTGATGTCATGATATCGGTTGTTTTAATAATTATTTTCACTCTATAATTTGATGAATGCTGTCTTCCTAAAATTGTTTCAATATTTCGGTAACTCTTTTCTTCTTCCCATAATTTTATAATTATTTTTCGCTCTGATATACTCATTTTCTTTTTTTTAAAATTACACATTTCATTTTCCATGATATTCACTTGTATTACCTGTTTGACAAAAACTAAAATTAAGAATAACAATTTGCATTGCATTTTCAACAATCGCATAGCCAACTGTAATGTTGAATTTAAAAATTCTAAAAATAATAAACGATAAACGCAACTGTGCGCAGACTTTTTCTGACGTAATTTGTTAAAATGGCGTTTGTTTTGTTGTTTTTATTTACTTTAGTGATATTTGAAAAGTGTTTTGTTGATGTTTTTTAATTTTTAAGACTGTAGAAAAAATAAAAAATAGTTACTTTGGTATCAACAATAGTGTTTTTATGTTATAGGCGATATTAATAAAGATAGAATGGGTGTGCGCAGACTTTGGCTTGGTAGTATATATACATACATACATACATACATACATACATACATACATACATACATACATACATACATACATACATACATACATACATACATACATACATACATACATACATACATACATACATACATACATACATACATACATACATACATACATACATACATACATACATACATACATACATACATACATACATACATACATACATACATACATACATACATACATACATACATACATACATACATACATACATACATACATACATACATACATACATACATACATACATACATACATACATACATACATACATACATACATACATACATACATACATACATACATACATACATACATACATACATACATACATACATACATACATACATACATACATACATACATACATACATACATACATACATACATACATACATACATACATACATACATACATACATACATACATACATACATACATACATACATACATACATACATACATACATACATACATACATACATACATACATACATACATACATACATACATACATACATACATACATACATACATACATACATACATACATACATACATACATACATACATACATACATACATACATACATACATACATACATACATACATACATACATACATACATACATACATACATACATAAATACATACATACATACATACATACATACATACACAAATACATACATACACATACACACACACATATACATACATACATACATACATACATACATACATACATACATACATACATACATACATACATACATACATACATACATACATACATACATACATACATACATACATACATACATACATATAAATATATAAGTACGTCCACGCGTGTTTGTCGATGTATCGACATGCACGCCACTGATTTCAATGAAAATCTCTTGTAAACGAAGAACATTGTTTGTACATCAAAGGTGTACCCACACGTGTGTGTGTGTGTGTGTAATTATGTTAGTGGCGAATGTACGTCACCAGTTCACTAGGCTAACCGGTTATTAGGCGAACGTGATCTATGCCATCGGGGAGAGTGCGAGTACCAGAACGTCGCGCGTGTTTTCGTGTAAAACTGATAGTTCAAGGAAATTGGAAATGGCACGGCCGTTGTGCGTCTGTTGCTGCATACGAGCGAGAGTCGCGCGGTCGGTTTCGGTCCCCGAACGATCGACAAAACAGATCCGAACGAACAAAAGCGCAAGTGGATTCGAATCGACGATCGACATCGCCATGTACGGATTCAGTTGTTTTTTTTGTTCAGTCTCGGGCGAATTTTCGACGCAAACGCGATCAGGATCAAGTATTAACTATTTTATTAGTAAATGATTTAAACCTTATCGGTCGTATGTCACCTCTGACGTGACATTACAACTCTGCTCTATCAGTCGTATGTCACGTGCGAGGTGACAAGAGTTAACAAGTACAACGTCCTCATTGCTGAATGTACACACTGTATGTTTTTACAGTTTAATTCTTACTCGATAGCAGTTATATTTCAGGAATTATTTTACTTATATTATAATATTTTATTCCTCCGAAAATGAATAAAGAAAACTATTGCAATATGGAAAGTGACAGTGATAGTTGTAGTGAAATATGTGAAAATTTTGAATATTCGGCAAGTGATTTTAATTCTTGTGATGAAAAAAATGTTATATTTCAGTCAGGGGAAAAAATTGATTCTTAGTCAATATTCAAGTGAAATGGAAAGAGAATTTTTTTCTGGTTGTGATAAAGATTGGATTGAAATCGACAGTGATGACGAAGATAATTTAACTTCAAGTATTCCTTTTATAAATATAGGACGCCAAGTCATATATTTTTATGCACAAAACTATCTTTTTATATCGAGTAATCTTAATTACTCTTCTTTTACAATAAGCGTTCAAATATATCTCCGACCTAGCGGAAAGTTGAGTACAAAATTCTAACGTCCGATAAGGGTTAATACGTTGATTGCTTGGCCGGCACCATAAATCTCAATGGCACCGTAGAGACTGTCAATAGCTCATAACTTCACTAAAGCTATTCCCATTCATAGTTCTTGAAAAAAATGCGGAACTCCATTTCTTGTTCCATAGATGCAAAATGTCCAATTTCCCCCCCTAATATATACATATATACGAGGTCAGACAATTAAGTAATGTGACAAAATTCAAAAATCGAGTATATTTACAAATTAAGGTACATCGCTGCGATCCCCTTCAAAGTAGTCCCCTCCCGCATCTATACGCTTATTCCAGCGAGTTTTCCAGTTTTCGTAACAATTCTGGAACACTTCTTGTGGGACCTCTCCGAGTACCCTCGTCACAGATTCTTGGATATCTTCAACGGAGTCAAAATGTCGACCTTTGACGATTTTTTTCATATGGGGGAATAGGAAAAAGTCGCAGGGTGACATGTCCGGTGAATAGGGCGGTTGTGGTAACGTTGCGATGCCTTCAGACGCCAAAAACTGAGAGACACCGAACGCACTGTGACAGGGAGCATTGTCGTGATGCAGAACCCGAGTCTTCGCGATCTCTGGACGTACTCTGAGCACCCTTTTTCGTCATTTTTCGAGCACATTGCGGTAGAATACTTGATTTACGGTTTGTCCAGGTGGTACGAACTCTTTGTGAACCACCCCTTTACTGTCGAAGAAGCAAATCAACATGGTTTTCACTTTGGACTTGCTCATTCTCGCCTTCTTTGGCCTTGGTGCTCCAGGGGACAGCCACTGTTGGCTTTGTCGTTTAGTTTCGGGGTCATATTGAAAGAACCAACTTTCATCACCAGTAATAACTTTTTTTTTTTTAGTAATAACTTTCATCACCAGTAATAACCAGTAATAAATTTCTCTGTTCCATTTTCGTGACATGCACTACTCGCGCGTTGTTACAAAACACTAAACAGCTGGCGAAGAAATGATCGTACGAGGGTGGTCAAGGTCTCAATCGAGAGAGTAGGGATCTGCTATTACGGTGGCGGAGTTACAGGTTCGCAGTGTTACCACAGGCCGAGAAAAAAAATCGGTCGCATTACTTAATTGTCTGACCTCGTAGAAAAGCGACAAATGCATCTGATTTTGCAGCAGTTAAATTTCATTTACTCCATAACGCCCGAAATACCAGTTTTGGTTTCGGTGTTACGAAAGATTAAAAAAAATCACAAGTGGAGTTTCTTAAATGATTCTTTAAATACAATAATAATACTGAATACAATTTAATTTATACAAAGCTTATAAAGTTATTTGTTATCTGGTCTGCATCCTGTCGTTGTCCTTCGGATGCTAAGTCGGCAAATTCACTGTTAACCTTCAAATATTTTGTCTAGGTGATAATCGATGATTGGGGTTTCATAACTTACCTCTGCTTCTATATACGTTCTTATGCGTTTCATATCATATGATGGTCAATGATCAAATAAAACGCATTCCTTACTTTCCCTTTCATAATATTTTCATAAATCGATCCTCTCCATCACTCTCATTTTCGGAACTCAATAAGAATCTCTTTCTCTTTTCATGTGTCAAAGACTCATTCCGCTTTCAAATGAAGTCATGCCGCACTCACTCCGATTGCCTTTCATTTGTATCGATTGTATGGTTTTAGAATGGAGTCTTCGGAGTAAATAACATAAATTTTTCAACCGGTCAAATGAACGGTCGCGGTAGATAAGACAGACTCATTTATTTCTCAAAAAAAAAATAATAATAAGAGGAGAAGTAAATATTGAAAAATTAATGTATGTATGTTAAAATAAAATTCGTCCAATTGAATGAATAACGTTTTATGTAGGAAAATGACAACAAAAGTTTGAAAATGGTCATTTGGTCGTGATATTGTTTTAAGGGGGTATTCTAGTCTAGAATTTCGAAAAAATCGATTTTTTTGCATATTTTCAAAGTTTAGACCTTTAAGAATATGTATTTAAGAGCATTTTTCGAAATTCGAATTATTTTCGGAGTTATAGCTATTTTTGTGACGCGACAACCAATCCGGTCTAAACTCGACTCCAACTTTAAACGCGTTTTTCTCGAAACTACTTTTTCGACATATCTCAAGTTCTAATGGACCGATTTACTTGAAATTTGGTACAGAGCTTTTCAATATAACAGTGATTGCCCCTGTAAAGAATTTTTGAAAATTTTGTTTTTTACTATTTTTAAAAAATTCCGAAATTTGAAAAATAGGGCAAAAAAATGACTATTTTTCATACTGCCGCCATTTTGCGAAAAAAATTGTTTTTTTAAATTTCCCTAGACGGGGATACTACTACAACCTTCTTTTTTAATAATTTAAAAAAAAATTGTTTCAAATGACCGGAAGGGTTGGATCCACGTCAACCAGGAGACACCTTTTTTTTCGAGCCCTCACTTTGCCAGCCTGTACCTTTTTCAATTTTGAATTTTTTGTTTTTAATAATACTTTTTTATAATCTTAAAATGTCAATAAAATAACTGATAAAAATAGATAGTAAAAATATTTGTTGTTTTTTTTATAGCGCCCGAAAAAACATCTAAAATTCGTGCGTCTAGACTAGAATACCTCCTTAAAGAGGCTAGAAGGTGAAAAAAAATCTAACTGAAGAAAAATGTTCAGAAAAAGAAGATGATATCGTTCAACCGAAAAAAACGTTCTCGTTTGATTGCACTAAACAGTGATGACGAAGAAAACTATTAAATTAAGGTTATATTAAATTAAAATAAATATTGTTTGTTTCTTTACATTTTATGTTTTATATATTTTAATATTTTCAATAAAAAGAATTTTGCTTATATGAAATAACAAACAATTATTTGTTTTTAACAACTTTTCGGAACATAACCACACTTTTTTTATTGACTCCTAGTCTAGTTATATAACCCATAAAACGTTAATAATTTTTCCCAAGGCTAGTCGCACGGGACAGTATATATCGACAAGCATGTAACTATTGTTTATATAATATCTCTCTAAAGAGAGCATAGAAGTTTCTAGAACCGTGAAATATACCATAATCGATTCTGGTAATTGATTATGCAAACCAAACATCAGAGGTTTCTTTGTAAATTTAAACAGCCTGTAAAGTGAGTTCTAGTATGGATACCGAACGGGTTATATGTAAAACCCGAATCGGCCATATTTAGAGAGCTCCTCGAGTCACAGAGATGTTACAGTGGTGAATTTGGTGTAATATTTGATTAGTGTTGTTATTTAACTGATAAAATAAAATAAATTTGTTTATAAAATTGTGCATCTAGTGTTAATGGTAAAGCTAGCCCAAACGCTAACCTATCCTAAATAGTCCAATTTTTTAACTGTCTCATATAACACGGTTTCACACAACAAGGCATTTTCTAGGAATCTACTCGTATCTACCGTGTTATAAGAGGGTTACCTGTATATGGTAGCTTTAGTGTTTTAACTTCGTCCTCGCATTCGATCTAGTGCTCTGACGTGAAATGTAGCCGATTTGAATTTTGTTGTTTTTTTTTTAGAAACAAAATTCAAAATTTTGAGTTTTGTTTTGTTTTTAAAACAAAAGTTCATCTGGAAAAACTGATTTTCGTTTCGTAGAAACCGATGTTCGACGATCGTACAGTTCGACTAGAAAACGAGAACTCGGCCGATTCGAACAATCGACCACGAACGTAAACTTCCCGTGCGTTTTTCGTACGCTCGCGTTACCATCTCCGTCGGCTGTCAGCCGATTCCGGTCTCGTCGATGGACATTCGCGTGTCCGCGTGCAATCATTTATTTAAGACAGGAGAAAAAAACGCGTACCGTCCATTCGTGCAAATCTATACGAATGCCACTTTCGTGTTCGGTTTGTTTTTCGTTTTTATTTCGAACGTGCGGCGTGCGACCCGCCCAACGTACAAAGACATCGACGGTCGCGTTCCTTTCAGTCGATTAACCTAGCGAACGAACGGACGGACGCGTGTTAATCCTCTATCCAGAAACGTCAACGACGTTCCGAGATAATTAATGCGCCGAGCGATTCCGCGAAAACAATGGACGGCGCTCGCTGATGATCCCGTTTCTCGGCCGGTTCCGTTTACACGTTCTGCTTTTTTCTCGTGGATTTATGCGACGTGCGGACGTAACGACCTGTCGGTTCATTGTCATTTTTATTACCGTTTCTTTTTCATCCGCACTGCAGTGAAACGCATAGATTTGAAAAAGATTCACGGGTTTTTTTTTTAAAAAAAATAATGAAAAAGAGGACAGTCGTTTGTATACATGACATATTATTTATCGTTGACAAAAGAGTACGGTTGTTTATTAACAGAGCACGCTACGATGTTTTCGGCTAAAAACACATTAGGCTGTTTTCGCCTAGTTAGCAAATTCGTCAAATGATTTCATTTATTTTATTTATACCTGAGATATTGGACATTTGTTACGAGCGGTAGTTACATGTAACACATAACCCGTTATCAACAAAATCATACAGAACACTTCATACATTGTAAACACGTGCCGACTATTAGACAATATGTAACTCCCTTGTGAGTACCGAGAAGTAAATAGAACTATAAAAATGTAACATAATCCATTATCAATTTTGAAGTAAACAAAAACAATTGAATGATCGGAACCAGAGGTTTCTTTGTTAAGTAAAATACTCTGTAAAATCAGTTCTGATATAAAAATTGTAACAACAACATTTAGAGCTACTCGAGCCACTGTTGCAGCTGATTGATAAATAAAAAATATCTTTTTAAAAACTGTAAACTCGGTGTACTCAATAAAACTCGCTAATACATACATACATATAATAACGTACATAAGTCATCGCCATATGGTTAACATAAGTAATTTATTGATATAATTCAATGAAGTCGTTAAATTAAAAAAAATATTTAATTAAAAATAAATATAATGAATATTATATTTATTATCAATTAAATCTTTTTTTAATTTAACGACTTTATTGAATTATATCAATAAATTGCTTATGTTAACCATATGGCGATGACTTATGCACGTTATTATATGTATGTATGTATATGTATATGTATATATATATATATATATATATATATATATATATATATATATATACTATATATACTACTACTGCTAATCCACATCAGCCCACTGCTGGACGAAAGCCTCGTCGAATATTATGAGAAAAGTTTTCCGAGCCTCTTCCATTTTTTCCTGTTGCTGGCCAATCTCATCCAACCTTGGCCTCCGCAATACTTCACAATTTCATCTCTCTATTTGTGATGTGGTTTTCCTTTAGGTTTCTTTTTATATCTTGGTCTCCATTCTGTAACAATCTTCGTCCATCTGTTGTCCTCTCTTCTCGTTATATGTCCTTCCCATGTCCATTTTAACGATTTAACTTGCTCTATTATATCAATTACTTTTGTTTGATTTATATATATATATATATATATATATATATATATATATATATATATATATATACAGGTACCCTTTATATAACATTGTTTCGCTCTAACACATTAAGAAAATTGCGGAAACACTTCTACAATACTAGATAACACGATTTTGATTGTAGAAAACATACTAGGAAATCATAAAATATATGGTTATTGAGGACGTTCAAGATTTATTAATGGAAAAAGAACTTGGCGTATGGGATTTGGTGAAAATGGCATCTGAAGTTGTAAATCAAATCGATTCTGAGGACAAGATTGTGAAGTTAATAATTTAACATTAAAAAAATACAGAAAGACCTAAGCTTAGCCAAAAATCAAAAGTTATTTTTTTTGAATGCAGACCTTTCCGCTGAAAGAAGTCGAAAATTCAAAAGGGAACTACAAAATTGCCAATTTCCATACCATGAAATCTACAACGACCTTGTAAGAATCAGCGAACGAACAATAGTTACAAATTGTTTTAAAGAGGCTAGAAGGCGAAAATAATAATTACTAACAGAACAGTGCAAATATAGCAAATGCAAAGTGCTGCCTGCTCAATCATATTAAACCGATGCGCATGCGTGATGGGCCTCACTACCCCTCTGCCCTATGCTTTATGTATACAAGATTTCCGCTGTATAGTTCGCTATACGCAACTTCCATTGTATGTAAAAATTTTACCCCAACGTCGCTAAAGAAGTTTCACTTCAAAAATCTAACTGAAGAAAAAGGTTCAGAAAGTGAAAATGATATCGTTTAACCGAAAAAACGTTCTCGTTTGATTGTACTAAACAGTGATGACGGAGAAAATTATTAAATTAACCACTTGCGCTGGAATGACGTGCTATGCACGTCAACTGCTATCTGTACCAAATGCAGATGTGACGTACATAGCATGTCGTGTGATTTTTGCTAAGTTAAAATAACATCGGAGTTCAATTAGCAAGTGTCACATTTCTGTTTTGGAGGCATTCGAGTGCGTTTTTGTAGAACTTCATCAATTTTACATATTTTCATTGAATGATAATCAAGTAACTACAAAACACAATACTTTTTTATTATTATTATAAAAAACTATTTTATCAAAGAACTATTTTATTCTGATAATAGCGCAATATAAGATGATGTACTGGATTTATGTAGACCTTAGTTGATTTTGGACACACCCTCTTTTTAGATAACTGGTATTCGTTACCAAAACTGTATCGGAAATTTCATTTGCAAAAAATTAATCCTATCCGAACAGTCAGATCTAATAAAAAGAATATGCCAAAAGATCTCGCAGCGACAAAATTAAAAAGATTTGAAGTTCTTTCAAGATTTTGCAATGGTATCTTAGCTGTAAAATGGAAGGACAAAAAAAATTTGCTTTCTTCAAAGCATTCCAAAACAAAAATGATTATAACAAAAAAAAAAAAAACAAAAAAAAAACAAAATGTAGAAATTATACCGACAAAATGGAAACATTACAAAACCTACTATAGTTTCAGATTACAATGATGGTATAGGTGGCGTAGACCTGAAAGATAGTCTACTTATCATTTTTCCTTTAATGAGAAAATTTGTAAAAAGTTACAAAAAAATATTCTTTTATCTAATGGATATGGAATTTTTTAATACCTATATTCTATTCGATGAAATAACAAACGTACCAAAACCCAAGAAATACTCCTTTTCATAAATTATTAATAAATTTGTTAATCAATTTAAGAGTTTTACTTTAATGTTAATGTGTGTGTGTGTGTGTCTAAAACTTTATAAAAAAATGATTTCAAATACCAACTCGCTGCGAATTGCTTTGGACGGATTTGCCACGCGCGCATATTAATTAATTGCCAACGCAACTGGTTAAGGATATATTAAATTAAAATAGATATTGTTTGTGTCTTTACATTTTGTGTTTTATATATTTCAATATTTTCAATAAAAATAAAGTAGCTTATACGGAATAAAAAACAATTATTTCTTTTTAACAACTTTTCGGAACATAACCATACTTTTTTATTGACTCCTAGTCTCATATAACACGCACTTTCTAGTAATCTACCTACCGTGTTATAAGAAGATTACCTGTATATGTATATAGAAGAAGAGATGAGATTTCGTCAGACGTACTAAAACCGGTCCTGTGTTCGTTCCATTCGACATATAAAAACGTCGTCTCTCGTCGGACGATGATTAAAAATATATCGTTTGTCCATCGGTCTCGACCGTTCTTCTGTCGTAAAGGTCATCGTTTCGACGACGTTTAATGTTGAAAAATTAATAGAAGAAGACAGTCGACAAAAACACGTAACGGAATGTCGTTTACGTAACGGCTTTTTTTAAGTTTCCATCACGTCAGACGATAACGAAATACAAATGTACATTTCCTAAATAGTCTCATATATATATATATATATATATATATATATATATATATATATATATATATATATATATATATATATATATGAAAAAGAGCGAGATTGTATTCGTATTTCACATTAATTTCCCATAATAAATTGTTAACGGAAAAATATTTATCCCAACGACATACTCCATTCGGTTATCATTAAACCACGCCATGTGAAAAATTCAATTCTTTTATTAACTAGAAAAAAATAAATTTCCACGTATTTCAAAGTGATTTTTTTCCCTGAATATCTTTACTGAACAGACAGACCTGGCGATTATCAGATTCGAATATTTTCGGAAAAAAATTACGTATCGACACGCCATTCGACGCAAACACATTTGAAAAAGCGTTATCGTACAGAAAATGTTTTGTACAGAAACGATCAATCGGTAGGATAAGTTGTATCAACTGTACGAGTTATGAGTTTTTCGATACTGGAAATAAATTATACAGAGGGTTGCTCAAGTGTGATTGAGGCCGATGATACACATGACATATAGTGACTCGAAAACGTGTCACTATATGACCTAAGGCCATGTAGTGACATGTGTATACGTCAACGACATGCCAATAAAACGCTAGTCTATTGAATCGGCCGACGGTCTATTTTTCAATGCCTTTTTGTAAGCGATTAGTGGAGAGGAAGAAATGCGCAGACGCTTCAAATTTGCATCCAGATTCTCATTTTTCGTCGTTTCGCATTTTTAATTAAAATGAGTTTTTTTTACCAAATGCGTTGTAAGAAGTAATATAATATTATTTAATAAATAATATTATTACTTTTTACTCTTCTATTTTCCGTATACGGGACAACTCCATTTCAGCTGTCAATAGTACAATAAAACATCTAAGTAGGTTAGGCTGTGTTAGATAAACTGCGCATGATTCCCTGGGGAGCATGCGTAGTAAGCCGCAGGCAGTGTCACTTAAGGGGGTATTCTAGTCTAGACGCACGAATTTTAGGTGTTTTTTAGGTGCTATAAAAAAAACAAATATTTTTACTATCCATTTTTTATCAGTTATTTATTGACATTTTGAGAGTATAAAAAGGTATTATTAAAAACAAAAAATTCAAAATTGAAAAAGGTACAGGCTGGCAAAGTGGGGGCTTGAAAAAAAAGGTGTCTCCTGGTTGACGTGGTTCCGACCCTTCCGGTCATCTGACACAAATTTTTTTTTGAAATTATTGAAAAAGAAGGTTGTAGTAGTAACCCCGCCTAGGGAAATTAAAAAATTTTTTTTTTGCAAAATGGCGGCAGTGTAAAAAAAACAGTTATTTTTTGCCCTATTTTTTCAACTTTCAGAATTTTTTAAAAATAGTAAAAAACAAAATTTTCAAAAAATCCTAGGCGGGGGCAATCACTGTTATATTGAGAAGCTCTGTACCAAATTTCAAGTAAATCGATCCATTAGAACTTGAGCTATCACGTCAACCGTGTCGAAAAAAGTAATTTCGAGAAAAACGCGTTTAAAGTTTGGGGTCGAGTTTAGACCGGATTGGTTGGCACGTCACAAAAATAGCTACAACTCCGAAAATAATTCGAATTTCGAAAAATACTCTTAAGAACATATTCTTAAAGGTCTAAACTTTGAAAATATTCAAAAAATCGATTTTTTCGAAATTCTAAACTAGAACACCCCCTTAAAGGCAAGCATGTGTACGTACAAGGTGCCATTAACCACGCATGCGTAGTAAGTAACAAATATGCACGCCAATATATGTCATGTATATCACTAGCCTGAAGGATAGTAAAGGACAGTAAATGGTAGAAAAAAGTAAATGTATGTTTAAACCGCCCAATCTCATTTGAATCATCCTATACAACAATAGTTTTGTGATAATATAGGCTGTTTTTTAAAAGTGTTAAAACTTTAAATTGAATCCCTATTGAAAATTTTATCTTACTAAAAAAAACTTCTCTCTCTCTCTCTCTCTCTCTCTATATATATATATATATATATATATATATATATATACGAGGGTTGTTTGATAAGTTAGGTAAATTTATTTATTGCTTAATTTAATTAGTTTTTCTTACTTTTTTACCATACTTATCAAACGACCCTCATGTACACACACATACACACACATTTTTTTTAGGTTAGATAGAACTTTCGATAGAGATTCAATTTAAAATTCTATCATGCTTAAAAAAACAATTTATAAATACAGATTGCGAAATGAGTCTACGAGGTCAGACAATTAAGTAATGCGACCGATTTTTTTTCTCGGCCTGTGGTAACACTGCGAACCTGTAACTCCGCCACCGTAATAGCAGATCCCTACTCTCTCGATTGAGACCTTGACCACCCTCGTACGATCATTTCTTCGCCAGCTGTTTAGTGTTTTGTAACAACGCGCGAGTAGTGCATGTCACGAAAATGGAACAGAGAACATCGCTCAAGATTGTCTCGAGCAGGTTGAAAGTGATCCTACTCTTCTCGATCGAGTTATTACTGGTGATGAAAGTTGGTTCTTTCAATATGACTCCGAAACTAAACGACAAAGCCAACAGTGGCTGTCCCCTGGAGCACCAAGGCCAAAGAAGACGAGAATGAGCAAGTCCAAAGTGAAAACCATGTTGATTTGCTTCTTCGACAGCAAAGGGGTGGTTCACAAAGAGTTCGTACCACCTGGACAAACCGTAAATCAAGTATTCTACCGCAA
>CP092087.1:71744867-71759867 GCA_029203775.1 Neoneuromus ignobilis | reverse complement strand
TACGAGGGTCGTTTAATAAGTATGGTAAATTAATTTATTGTTTAATTTAATTAATTAACTAATTTAATTAAATTTTTCAATTTAGTTTTTCTTACTTTTTCAACATACCTATCAAACGACCCTCATGTATATATATATATATATATATATATATATATATATATATATATATATATATATATATATATATATTTATTTAATAGCTGCAAATTCAAAACCAAAGGCGGAAGGGAGATATTTGCCAACCTAATATATATATATATATATATATATATATATATATATATATATATATAGAGAGAGAGAGAGAGAGAGAATTATTTAACAGTACTGCACGAAATAAAAAAAATGAACTCAAATTGAATTTGGGTAGTACATATGTTTTTTTATTTTTTTTTATAAAAAAACAGTAAAATTTTTTCCGGTCACCAGATACAAGAGATGAAAAAAATGGACACATTAAACAATTTCATAATAAAATTATTCAAGTTAACAACACTGTTAAAAAATAAAGCGGGCGTCATTCTCATTTTCTGATATTACTCCGTCTGTTCATACTGTTAAACATATTTTTCATTATATTATACACTACATTAGCTAACAATCTGTATGCAAGTGTTGTCAAATTACTAGCTTGGCCGATTTTAAAAGAGTACAAGAATAGATTTCAATTCGATGATGACTACATTGCCGTCGAAATGCACATATCAGTTAGAAACGTGGAAAGTGAACAATAAATAACATTGAACATTTTTTCAACTTGACACAAATGAATTTTAACCTCAACACCACAATAATTTAAAGTGTTCAATAATCACTTATTGTTCATAATTATATCGGCTGATGCATTTCGATGGCGACGCCATCATCGTCAGAACCTTATAACTGAACAATAAGTGATTATTGAACACTTTGAATTATTGTGGTGTTGGGATTGAAATTCATTTGTGTTAAGTGAATCAGCCACAGTTCCAAAACAATTTTTTCAACATTTCGTTGGATTGGAATGAGAGTTCATTTGTGTGAAAGATGACAAGAAAGTCAATGCACGTTCAGTTGAATCATCAGAGACCGAAATTATTACTTTATCAAGTACATCCAGAGCAACTTCACCCGAAACTACAACAACATGGACGAATCATTGAATTATTGCATCTGCTAAAAGAATCAGTTGACCTAGAATCGAAATTGAACGAGAGATATCTTAAACCTGATTACATTTTATTAGATCATCAAAGAAACAACAAGACTCGATGATAATCAGTTTTATTTTAAATAATCGAAAGTACGGTTTTTAAAATAAACATATTTTTATTTATCAATCAATCAATTACAACGTTTAAAATCAGGTTCTTCAATTATCAATCAACAACAGTGACTTGAGGAGTTCTTCTTGGTTGCATCCTCCATTTTAGAATCGATGTTGTTGTTGCAACGTCCAGTGTAGAACTGATTTTACAAAATGTTTTATTGAACAAAGAAACCTCTGGTTCTCATTATTACGATATTTTATTTACTTCAAAAATTGATTTTCGCGTTTTTTATAGTTCTATTTACTTCCTAAAGGACTTATTATTCAACAATCAACACGTGGATAATGTATGCTGTTCCCGTGTGACTAGCCTTGAGAAAGTTACATGCGTTACATATAACTAATCATCTCTACAATTCCATTTTTACAAAAACAATCTATCGAGAAGTGCTCACGAGTGTACATTATATCCAAATAAAAAATATATACAGATCGTTAATATTTCCGTCAATTTATACATTCCCCGATGGTAAAAATAGGATCGTATCGTGCACGAGAACGAGTCAAGAAGGACGACTTAGCAGCAGCATCACATGACTGTCGTCGTGCGTTTCGAACAAATTTGGCCAAGACACGAAATAATCGAATATTCACATACGAGGGTCGTTTGATAAGTCCGTGTAAATTCCGAAAGATGGCACCACTGGTGCATATCGAGGTTATTTTTAATTAGTAGCACCTCTTGGAAGAACACACATCAAGTTTCAGCCATATCGGTCTATTTCTTTGTGTTTGACAATCGTTGGAATCAAGGAAATCGAGTGATTGTCAAATAATGGACAAAAAAGAATTTCGCGTGTTGATTAAACACTACTTCATTAAAGGCAAAACGCCTCAGGAGACTGAACAGAAGCTCGATCAACATTACGGTGACTCTGCACCTTCGATTAGTGCGGTTTATAAGTGGTTTCAAAATTTTCGGAGTGGCCATAATAGCACAAGAGACGCTGAACGTTCTGGACGCCCTGTTGAGGTCACCACTCCAGAAATCATCGATAAAATCCATGATATGGTGATGGATGACAGAAGAGTGAAAGTGCGTGAGATTACTAGTGCTGTAGGCATCTCGTGTGAACGGGTACATAATATTTTGCACCGACATTCGGACATGAAAAAGCTATCCGCCAGGTGGGTGCCGCGATTGCTCACGATCGACCAAAAACGAGGTCGTGTGAAGTGTTGCAAGAACGGTTTGCAGCTGTTTCAGCGAAATCCGCAGGACTTTAAGCGTCGTTTCATCACTGTAGATGAAACATGGATACATCACTACACTCCTGAGACCGAAGAGCGGTCTAAACAATGGGTTATCGAGGGGGAATCTGCTCCGAAAAAGGCGAAGACAATTCCTTCGGCCGGGAAGGTTATGGCGACTGTCTTTTGGGATTCGCAAGGAATAATCTTTATCGACTATTTGGAAAAAGGTAAAACCATTACAGGTGCATATTATTCATTGTTATTGGATCGTTTGAAAACCGAGTTGCAAGAAAAACGTCCCCGATTAGCCCACAAAAAAGTCCTCTTTCATCACGACAACTCACCAGCTCACACCTCAGCAGTTGTGGCCGCAAAACTAATGGAAATAGGGTTCCGAATCGTTTCACATCCCCCCTATTCTCCAGACTTGGCTCCGTCGGACTATTATTTGTTCCCTAATATGAAGAAATGGCTCGCGGGAAAAAGATTTTATTCGAACGAGGAGGTGATTGCAGGAACGAATGACTATTTTACAGACTTGGACAAATCCTATTATTCGGAAGGGATCAACAAACTAGAGCAGCGTTGGATGAAGTGTATAAGCCTAAAAGGAGACTATGTTGAAAAATAAAAACGATTTATTCAAAAAAATGAAGCAGTTTTTATTTTTACACGGACTTATCAAACAACCTCGTACATATGTAGATATATGATCGTCGTCGAACGTTTTTCGTCAATGGTTAGGATTCGCTGTCGAGTATCGGACACGATTTATGTGCATGCGCGCGTGACAGATTATACGAGCAATATTCGAATGTAAACACGAATTTGATTCGAAACGTTTTGTTCGAAGAGATTTTACGATATTTTCGAATAAAACGCTCGACACAGTACCAGCTAGTATCGTACGAACGTATCAAACGATCATTTGCTAAGCTAATATCGTTTTTACGTTTCAGATTTAATAATGATAAAGATGGATGTTAATTTAGAACAGGATATTATTCAAAGTTTAATCAAAAGGAAACAATTGAGAAAAGTACACTTTTTTCACACAGCCATCTTGGAATAAATAAGATCAGAACAAGTAGGTTGTCGTGATCGAAACAAGTATGCCATGGATTCAGTACAAACGTAAATAATAATTCATATTAGTACACGATTCGAGCAAGTGTGCTGTGGATTCAGCACGATGACATCTAAACACATAGATTAAACAAAATGGATGCCGTTTTCGAGAAACAGTCCCACGTTCGACGTCATACAAAAATATTAGGTTGTCAAATATCTCCCTTCCGCCTTTTTGTCTTTTGAATTTCGCGGCTATGTACAAAGCGTTACAGAGCTCGTATCGGGCAACACTATACATCATTTGAAAGGTCTTTACATAACCTACAAAACGACGCTATGCATGATTAGTTTGGATACTGCGTTCAAAAGTTATAGACGTGTAAACATGGAGTTCACTAACGCCGAAGTTCGCGCTATTTTGAAGTTTTCCTTCGTTAAAGGCAAATCCGCTAGAGAAACGTTCCGTGAGATTAATAGTGTTTTGGGGGATGGTACTCTATCACTTCGAACCGCGGAGGAATGGTTTCGACGATTCAGAGCCGGTGAAAACGACACCGTAGATAAGCCAGCCGGCGGAAGACCTGTGACGACGAATGCCGATCAAATCATGGAAATCATCGAGTTAGACCGGCATGTGACATCTCGTGACATCGCCCAGGAGATGGCAGTTAGTCACCAAACCATTTTAAACCATCTGCAGAAGGATGGATATAAAAAAAGCTTGATGTTTGGGTGCCGCATGATTTGACGCAAAAAAACCTTCTGGACCGAATCAACGTCTGCGATATGCTGCTGAAACGGAACGAACTCGACCCATTTTTGAAGCGGACGGTGACTGGCGACGAAAAATGGATCACATACGACAATATTAAGCGAAAACGGTCGTGGTCGAAGGCCGGTGAATCGTCCCGAACAGTGGCCAAGCCGGGATTGACGGCCAGGAAGGTTTTGCTGTGCGTTCGGTGGGATTGCAAAGGAATCATCCACTATGAGCTGCTCCCATATGGCCAGACGCTTAATTCTACCATCTACTGCGAACAACCGGACCGCTCGAAGCAGGCGATCGACCAGAAGCGTCCAGAATCGGCCAAGAGGAAGGGTGTAGTGTTCCACCAGGACAACGCCAGGCCACACACATCTTTGGTGACTCGTCAGAAGCTACGGGAGCTCGGATGGGAGGTTTTATCGCATCCACCATATAGCCCGGACATAGCGCCAAGTGATTACCACCTGTTCCTGTCCGTGGCGAACGCCCTTGGTGGTGTAAAGTTGGCCTCAAAAGAGGCTTGTGAAAAGTGGCTGTCCGAGTTCTTCGCAAATAAGGAGGGAGGGTTCTACAAGAGGGGTATTATGAAGTTGCCGTCTAGATGGAACCAGATTATCGAACAAAACGGCGCATATTTGAACTAAATCCGATCACTGTAACACTTTTTATAAAGCATTGAATAAAGAGCAAAAAAGCGGAAGGGAGATACTTGACAACATAATATAAACACTCGACTGAATGTTTTTTAACCCGTTCGCTACCAAGGGCTTCAGGAGAAAAACCGCCACCACAGCCTAGACGTTTTATTATTTAAATGTGATACCGAATTGTCATTAATTTTTGTGCGATGTGCTTACGACGTTCTAAATGAGTGAAATTAGCAATTTTACAAACCGGCACACATATGTGACACTGGGCTAGAGATAGTAAATTCTTTTTGCAGCCTACGCGCCACATATACTAAGGTCATTTGATAAGTGTGGTAAATATTATAGTAAATTTTATGATAAAATCTATAATAAATTTTATGGTAATATTTTTTTATGATAATTTTTTATCATATTTTTTGGAAAAATTTTTTTTAAAAATTTTTTTGAAAAATTTATAAATAAACAATAATTGTTTATTTATAAATTGTTGTATAATACAACTAAAAATATCCCAAAGTCGATTTTTCGTAATTCAAACGCAAACCTTTAAAAATTATATCTCAATGTATAAATAAATGGAGTTATTGCACTATCAAAAACAAACGGCTCAATTTGTTATCAATGAAAGTGGTATAAATCCATTTAAAATTAAATACATATACATAAATAATGTTATAAAAATAAAATCATTATATACTGTATATTGGCATACGTGCCAATAACCTCAATTTCGCACTATATACTGAATATTGGCATACATGCTAATAATCTTATATTTTTAAATTTTTCATTTACTGTTATTTGTATGATTATTTAGTTATTTTTACATAATAAAATTTAACATGTTTATAAACATAGTTTTAAAAACATTTGGCAATATTTTTCAATTCATTCAAACATATTCGTATATATGTATATTCGTGATGCCCAGATCTTGTAAAAAAAATGTAATTATCGGCAGACCAATCTCATCCTGTATCTATTTTATTGTTTTTAACATAATTTATCTGTTTGCGGCACGATTTAGTACAAACAGTTATCATAAACTGATAACGATCATCCGTCACACATTTGTGACGTTGGGCTGAGGTAAGAAAATCGGGTCGTCACATATATGTGACGCTGATAGCGAACGAGTTAATTAGAAAAGAACATTTTTGTTGGTTTGTGTTCCGTTATTAATTATCGTCGGATAAGATCAAAGAATCAACCGCGACTCACCTGAAACGGCCTATTCGTTGTACCGCCGTCGTCGTCGTCGGCGGCGACGAGCATACGGCTACGTTCGTCGAGATGCTCCTGTTCCTCGTCCCACAATTCCCTCACGTCGTCGTCTTTCGACGGATATACGTAGTCGGTCTGACGTAACGGCGCGTACGAAATACCGTCGGTCCTCATACCGTACTTGTTTGGATTGTTCCAGAACATGGCGAAAGCATGACAATGTTTATATACCTGGAAGAGAGTACACTGGAATTAGTTGGAAGAATGTATTCTGTACGTATATTTCTCTCCCTCTCTCTATCTATATAGAGTCGTCCAAATGTGACGCCTAGATTTGTGTTTTATTAAAAAAAAAAAACACTATACACATGTTTCTTTTGAATAAAATACAAATCTAGGCGTCACATTTGGACGATTCTGTATAAATATTGACTCTATGTACAACTATAATCACATGTATTATATTAGGCACTCCTGAGTATTATAAATTTATGTGAAAGTACGATGATTTAAACAAAACTACGTGTAAATAGATATTCTCAACAACAATTTATTTGTATATTTCGATATTTTGTTCCACCACCAAACGCTTTATTAAGGGGTTATACGCAGTTAGAAATTTCAAAAAATCGATTTTTTTTTTGCATTTTCGGAATGCACATATATTTGAGTATATTCTCCGAAAATTTAAAGTAAATCCGATAAATATTTATTATACCATGTAAGTTGAAAAAAAATTTTTTAACTGTGTGTAAACTACTTCCGAAACTTCAAACGCGTTTATCTCAAAACGGTGTTTTCATAGTCGGTGATCTCGATATCTCAGAAATGGCTGAACCGATCGGTCTCAAATTTTCACACAATCTTCTCAAATATATTCCTCAGGTATTGAACGAAGGAATAAGGTTTACAAAAATTATTACTATTTTTTTTAAACAATTTGGAGCGAAAATTTTAGTAAAAAACGAAAATTTTTTTCAAGTAGACGCCATTTTGTCAAAAATGAAAATTTTTATTATTCCTTCGTTCAATACCTGCATTAATCTATCCTTTAAAAGAATTGACCATATTTTTTGATTTCGGATAATCCAAACCGCCGATATGGAGATCACCGCCAAGCGCCTTTTTTTGGAGGTCGTTCGGGACATCGTCTGCAGGAGCGGTGCACTTCAATATTTTTTTATGATCGACATGTTATTTTATTCTTGAAAGTAGGATCTATTCAAATAACCATAATTTGTAATTGCAAAATAAATACTGTTTCTAAAAAAAATTCCTAAAAAAAAGTCGTTTTTGCCCCTCGCAGCTGCGTATAACCCCTTAAGGGGGTATTCTAGTCTAGACGGACGAATTTTAGGTGTTTTTTCGGGCGCTATAGAAAAAACAAATATTTTTACTATCCATTTTTTATCAGTTATTTATTGACATTTTAAGAGTATAAAAAAGTATTATTAAAAACAAAAAAATCAAAATTGAAAAAGGTACAGGCTGGCAAAGTGAGGGCTCGAAAAAAAGGTGTCTCCTGGTTGACGTGGTTCCAATCCTTCCGGTCATCTGAACCAAAATTCTTTTTTAAAATTATTGAAAAAGAAGGTTGTAGTAGTATCCCCGCCTAAGGAAATTAAAAAAAATTTTTTTTTTCGCAAAATGGCGATAGTGTGAAAAAACAGTCATTTTTCGCCCTATTTTTTCAACTTTCGGAATTATTTAAAAATAGTAAAAAAACAAAATTTTCAAAAAATCCTAGACAGGGGTAATCACTGTTATATTGAGAAGCTCTGTACCAAATTTCAAGTAAATCGGTCCATTAAAATTGGAGATATCACGTCAATCGTGTCGAAAAAAATAGTTTCGAGAAAAACGCGTTTAAAGTTTGGAGTCGAGTTTAGACCGGATAGTTGGCGCGTCACAAAAATAGCTATAACTCCGAAAATAATTCGAATTTCGAAAAATCCTCTTAAGGACATATTCTTAACCCTTTAACTGTTTAATTTTGTTTCGAAAAACTTTTTCTGCCTGCTTAATTATTTTCCAGCGAAGACGAGTATACTCGACATAAACAGAGTAAAATGTTTCTGCCTATAAAAGTAGGCAATTATGATTAAAAATCAAAAGTTGCGTGTTGGTTTTTTAGAAAATATATATTTTTATTCGTTGTTAACAAACAAAATTTATTTCATTGATAAAAAAAATACACATAAAGATAAAATTAAGGCATTATAGGAATGAAAACAGAAGCAATAAAAGACCAACTGAATTTCAAGAAATCTAAGTTACAAAACTAAAGATTTAAATTAAGATTTAAAATAAATTAATTTAAATTAAGATTTAATTAAAGATTTAAAGTTTTGTAACGGTACTTCCTCAGAATTTGTTATTTCAGCTTAATACAAGCTATTGTGTATTAAAATAAATAAGGTTGCCAGACTAACGAATATTCTAAAATGTACATTTTTTAAAAGATCTTTATTTGCCCTTTTTCAGGGAAAAAAATTACAGTTGATTCGTTTAATAATAATACGAATGCGATTTTTTTTATCTTCACGACGAGTATACTCGACATTATGCGAAAAATTTTCGTTTCGCTCTGACGAGTATACTCGACATAAACAGTTAAAGGGTTAAAGGTCTAAACTTTGAAAATATGCAAAAAATCGATTTTTTTTTCGAAATTCTAGACTAGAATACCCCCTTAACACCGCTAATGACTCGTATTTGCGTTTTGACACCTTTCAGCCATCTTTATCCAACGCTTTATTTGTCCATTCTCTTATTCGTACTGTTATGTCCCATTATCACCATAGATATCACCGTATTTTCAATAGTTACAACTGTTACATTCAATCCACATGTAAATTAAACAGTATATAGTACTGTATATGTTCCATTGAAGGTTGAATTTCCGCCATTTTGTTGCAATGACAATAATTTGGAAATTAAGTACGCAAACAGAAAATTGAATCTTGTACACACTAATGTGAAATATTGCACAAGTCAGATACGAAATGTTTCTAAAAATGACTTAGTAGAAGCGTTATCATTCAATGATATCTCTAAAAAGTAATTTTGAATCAAGAATTGGTTTACAGGATATCTGTTTATATATATATATATATATATATATATATATATATATATATATATATATATATATATTATATTTAGTATCTCCCTTCCTCTTTTTTTTTTTTTTTTTTGTACATAGCTGCGAAATTCAAAAGACCAGAAGGCGGAAGGGAGATATTTGCCAACCTAATATATATATATATATATATATATATATAAATTTTCTCCAAATCGCACAAATTAATAACCGCAAAGAAAATCAGACCATAATAATTCATTTGTGCCGAAGCGAATTTCCAACTGTTCCAAATTGTCAAAATGAAAAATATGATAAGTACGAAAAAGAATTAAGTCTAAATTTTATACGGCAGTATTCTGAACACGACGACGGCATTGCAATCGAAATGCACATCGATTTACGAACAGGCGACGTGAACATTAGATGATTATTGAACAATGTGAACAATACCGTATGGTGTTTGCATATCGACGGTTCATTTACGTGTAAATGAATTCGTCAGAATCTCGAAACAAACAGTAATTTAAAAAAAAACATCTATTTACCTTCAATTAAAACGTCATGTTTTTTTGTCAATCGTTCCGATGGATCCGCACATTTACGGTTTTCGATAATTGCGATACGAGTATGTAAATTTACCTCCGACCGATTATAATCACCGACCGAACACAATTACACGTTTCCCGAACGAGTCGTCTGCTCGGTTAGTGCGAATTTCGTTCGGCTCGACCATTATTGGAATATTAATCGGACACGATGAAATAAAAATGTAAAACAATGAACAATAAACGCGATAATCGAAGCGATCGTTGCATAGAACAAATGTAATACGAGTGTAAACAAACAAACAGACGAATGACAATAAATTGGGCATCCAAGGTTAACGCGATCAGCACGCATTCGGATCAGTTTTCGTCACGTGGACTTTTTCAACGCCAACGTTGTTGTGTTTCGCGAAGATGGTCCGCGGATCGGCGTTGGTGTTCTGATGACGGTTTCGTAGAATTAACCCTTTCGATACGGCTAGTGTACATATTCAAATTGAGTTCATTGTATTTTTTTTATTTCATACAGTACTGCTGTTTGGTATACGAGAGTCGTTTGATAAGTATGGTAAAAGAGTAAGAAAAACTAAATTGAAAAATTCAATTAAATCGATTAATTAATTAAATTAAACAATAAATAAATTTACTATACGAGGTTGTTTGATAAGTCCGTGTAAAAATAAAAACTGCTTCATTTTTTTGAATAAATCGTTTTTATTTTTCAACATAGTCTCCTTTTAGGCTTATACACTTCATCCAACGCTGCTCTAGTTTGTTGATCCCTTCTGAATAATAGGATTTGTCCAAGTTTGTAAAATAGTCATTCGTTCCTGCAATCACCTCCTCGTTCGAATAAAATCTTTTTCCCGCGAACCATTTCTTCATATTAGGGAACAAATAATAGTCCGACGGAGCCGAGTCTGGAGAATAGGGGGGATGTGAAACGATTCGGAACCCTATTTCCATTAGTTTTGCGGCCACAACTGCTGAGGTGTGAGCTGGTGCGTTGTCGTGATGAAAGAGGACTTTTTCGTGGGCTAATCGGGGACGTTTTTCTTGCAACTCGGTTTTCAAACGATCCAATAACAATGAATAATATGCACCTGTAATGGTTTTACCCTTTTCCAAATAGTCGATAAAGATTATTCCTTGCGAATCCCAAAAGACAGTCGCCATAACCTTCCCGGCCGAAGGAATTGTCTTCGCCTTTTTCGGAGCAGATTCCTCCTCGATAACCCATTGTTTAGACTGCTCTTCGGTCTCAGGAGTGTAGTGATGTATCCGTGTTTCATCCACAGTGATGAAACGACGCTTAAAGTTCTGCGGATTTCGCTGAAACAGCTGCAAACCGTTCTTGCAACACTTCACACGTTCTTGCAACACTTCACACGACCTCGTTTTTGGTCGATCGTGAGCAATCGCGGCACCCGCCTGGCGGATAGCTTTTTCATGTCCAAATGTCGGTGCAAAATATTATGTACCCGTATACACGAGATGCCTACAGCACTAGTAATCTCACGCACTTTCACTCTTCTGTCATCCGTCACCATATCATGGATTTTATCAATGATTTCTGGAGTGGTGACCTCAACAGGGCGTCCAGAACGTTCAGCGTCTCTTGTGCTCATATGGCCATTCCGAAAATTTTGAAACCACTTATAAACCGCACTAATCGAAGGTACAGAGTGACCATAATGTTTATCGAGCTTCTGTTTAGTCTCCTGAGGCGTTTTGCCTTTAATGAAGTAGTGTTTAATCGACACGCGAAATTCTTTTTCGTCCATTATTTGACAATCACTCGATTTCCTTGATTCCAACGATTGTCAAACACAAAGGAATAGACCGATATGGCTGAAACTTGATGTGTGTTCTTCCAAGAGGTGCTACTAATTAAAAATAACCTCGATATGCACCAGTGGTGCCATCTTTCGGAATTTACACGGACTTATCAAACGACCTCGTACACGTATACTACATTAAAATATGGATGGTACTTATGTGTAACATTGGGGGTATTTACACTAGTCGACATTCATACAGTATTCACGACCCATTACCACTCGTCCCACACGCTCTTACCCGAAAACTAATTTTTTTAGGTGGGGGAATTTGGCGATAAGAGGGTGTGAGACGAGCGATAATGGGCCGTGAATACTGTATGAATGTTGACTAGTGTAAATACCCCCATTGCCTCCAACATAAGCCCTTACTTATAGCCATATTTGATATTCACTCGACAGTCTCGAACTAAACTAATTAAATATCGGACTTCAACTCGCATTTTTTAAAGCCGTATCGAAAGGGTATAATTGCCCAAAAATATTCGAAACGCCCCCACAATCGCCAAATTTAAATGTGATTGAAAATTTGTGGAATTATTTGAAAATTGCAATAAGAAAACATAACATTTTTAATAAATATGATTTAAAACGCTCTACTATAGGAATGGGAGAAAATCGAGTCCACTTATTACGAAAAATTAGCACAGTCCATTCCAAATCCGTTAAAAACAATTGAATCCAACCACGCTTACTCCGATTTAAATATTAATGTATTAGTAAGTAAATATGAATTTAAACAGACGTATGAGTTTCATTTCAAGTCACTTTTAGGTGACTTTTTAGATTTTTTTTTTCATCAAAACCAAAATATATAGGGTCATCCAAATGTGACGCCTAGATTTGTGTTTTAGTAAAAAGAAACATGTGTATAGTGTTTTTTTTTTTAATAAAACACAAATCTAGGCGTCACATTTGGACGACCCCATATTATGATTAATTATTTCAATTACGATGGAAGCATTTCTAATAAATATATAAAAGATATAAAAACGTTCTAAATGTGATTATTGATGAATTTTTCACAGTAAATGTATCAAATATCATGTCGTATGAATTCTAGTCTAGAATCTTCGTCTAGTCTAGAATTTCGAAAAAATCGATTTTTTGCATATTTTCAAAGTTTAGACCTTTAAGAATATGTCATTAACCCTTTAACTGTTTAATTTTGTTTCGAAAAACTTTTTCTGCCTGCTTAATTATTTTCCAGCGAAGACGAGTATACTCGACATAAACAGAGTAAACTGTTTCTGCCTATAAAAGTAGGCAATTATGATTAAAAATCAAAAGTTGCATGTTGGTTTTTTAGAAAATATATATTTTTTCTTTATAAATATATATTTTTTAGAAAATATACAAGCTATTGTGTATTAAAATAAATAAGGTTGCCAGACTAACGAATATTCTAAAATGTACATTTTTTAAAAGATCTTTGTTTGCCCTTTTTCAGGGAAAAAAATTACAGTTGATTCGTTTAATAATAATACGAATGCGATTTTTTTTATCTTCACGACGAGTATACTCGACATTATGCGAAAAATTTTCGTTTCGCTCTGACGAGTATACTCGACATAAACAGTTAAAGGGTTAAGAGAATTTTTCGAAATTCGAATTATTTTCAGAGTTATAGCTATTTTTGTGGGTCTAAACTCGACTCCAAATTTTAAACGCGTTTTTCTCGAAACTACTTTTTTCGACACGGTTGACGTGATATCTCAAGTTCTAATGGACCGATTTACTTGAAATTCGGTATAGAACTTTTCAATGTAACAGTGATTACCTCCGTCTAGGATTTTTTGAAAATTTTGTTTTTTACTATTTTTAAAAAATTCCGAAAGTTGAAAAAATGGAGTAAAAAAATGACTGTTTTTTCACACTACCATTTTACGAAATTTTTTTTTAATTTCCCTAGGCGGGGATACTACTACAACCTTCTTTTTCAATAATTTTTAAAAAAAATTTGTATCGGATGACCGGAAGGGTTAGAACCACGTCAACCAGGAGACACCTTTTTTTCCGAGACCCCCACTTTGCCAGCCTGCACCTTTTTCAATTTTGAATTTTTTGTTTTTAATAATACTGTTTTAAACTCTTAAAATGCCAATAAATAACTGATAAAAAATGGATAGTAAAAATATTTGTCGGTTTTTTATAACGCCCGAAAAAACACCTAAAATTCGTGCGTCTAGACTAGAATAGCCCCTTAAAGAGACTAGAAAGTGAAAAAAAATCTAACTAAAGAAAAAGGTTCACAAAAAGAAGATGATATCATTCAACCGAAAAAACGTTCTCGTTTGATTGCATTAATCATATTATTTAAGGAGGTTGGTCTGTTAAAAAAATATGATAAAATTAGTCTAAAATTTGAATATAATGATCATAACAATGATCGAATTCTTCAGGATTTTTTTTGAATTTTTTCTCCATCCCGTTTTAGAAAAATTAAAACATGAAAATCGTGTCTTTAACATGGGCTCTTATGGCGGTGTGGTATAAATTGAAACTTAAAGTCATTGAAACTCCACTAAAAAATGCCGAGAATTTTTTAAAAGATGTTTTATCGTGAAGCCTATATTTTTAATAGTATTATCACTCGAGTAAAACAAATCTTCACGACGCCGTTTGCAAGTTTTTAGTTGGAAAAGAATTGTAAATGAATGATTTCAAAGTGACAGGCAGTACGAATTTTATAGCCAGAACGAATCACGGCGCAGCACTGTAGGCACGTGACACATACGATGCGCGTGTCAGTCGTTTTTATTATCATGTATACTATACAGAATTATTTATTTGCAGTTGGCAAACTTTATTTTAGCCTATACAAGAGTGTAGGCCACTACTCCTTACTACGCGTCCCTGTAAGACTATGACCAACTACCTTAAGATCATATTATTTAAAATATTAATCATATTATTAAAATAATCATATTATTTAAAATATTATTGTTGTCAAGTATCTCCCTTCCGCTTTTTTTTTTTACATAGCCGCGAAATTCAAAAGACAAAAAGGCGGAAGGGAGATATTTGACAACCTAATATTATCATCACGTGCTGTTAACCAGTTCCGCTGGTAATTAATTCACATGTGCGTGTGGCAAATCAGTTCAAAGCATTCTCAGCGACTTGGTATTTGGAATCATTTTTTTATAAGGTTTTACACACACACACACACACATTAACATTATAGTAAAACTCTTAAATTAATTAACAAATTTATTAACATTATAATATTTTTTTCGAAATTCGCCGAACTCCAGATGAAGTCCAGCGCGAAATACTGCGGACCGTAATGTATAAGCAAAAATCACACGACGT
>CP092087.1:71682367-71737367 GCA_029203775.1 Neoneuromus ignobilis | reverse complement strand
TATTTACCTCCCCCCTCTTTTATTTCCGGTATATATTTATGTGTTATACCTATATTGCCCAAAAGCAGTCATTTTGACTGCTTGGGAAATTTTAAATAATCAAATGACTCTTATTATTGAATTGAGTAAATTTCTTATATGACCAGTTCGGCTCTGTATTGAAATAAGAGTTTTCATTTTTTTTCGATTACCGTTACATGATAACATACAAGTACATGATAAATTGTCGATTTGGGCGTATACTTGATAAGTTGCAGTTGCTCAATAAGCTAAAGTAGTACTTGTTATTCGAATCTTTATGCAGTGATATTTGTTCTAACAAGTTGTTTATTTTATTTCTTTTGCGCCCTAAATTCATGAAAGAAATGTCGAATAGAAGTGAGTTATTGGAAAAGCTAACGAACATAAGTGAAGAGTGCTCCGATATAGAATCAGATGCAACAAATTCTGAACTATGCTCGTGAAGCCTACGAGGCAAAAATTTCAAACTGAGTTATTTATGGTCAGCAAAGTGGGGTCCCGAATTTTTTAGAAAAACTATGGCCAGAGAAAAGTTCAAGCAAATCCTACGATTTATTCGTTTTGACAAAAGAACCGAAAGAAGTAGGCGCCTACAAACAAATAAATTTGCCTTGGTTTCGGAAATATGGGACAAGTTCATTGAAAATAGTCAAGCTCTTGCTATCAACCAGGGTAAAATATAACAGTTGAAGAGCAATTATTTCCGTCAAAAGCCAGGTGCAGGTTTACACAGTAATGCCTAATAAACCCAACAAATTTGGCATCAAATTCTGTCTTGCATCAGATGTTAGTAGCAAATATGTTTTGAATGGTTTTCCTTATTTGGGGAAAGATGAACAACGACCATCGTCAATGCTTCTCAGTGAACACGTTGTTCTGAAACTTGTCGAGCCATATACAAGCTGTGGAAGAAATATCACGACCGATAACTTTTTCACTAGCATGTCACTCGCGACAAAATTATTGGCCAAAAAAACAACTCTAGTCGGAACTATTAGAGGAAACAAAAGAGAACTACCCAAAGCAGCCAAACAAACGAAGGATAACATGCCTCGTTTTTCCACTCTGCTATATAAATCAGAGAATTGTGTTCTTACAATATATAAAAGCAAACCAAATAAAAGAGTAGCTGTTCTAAGTTCTAAGCATAAATTTGTGAAAATTGATAAAAGTAATAAAAAAATGTTACCGGAATCTATTCAATTTTATAACAGCACAAAATTTGGAGTTGATATGGCGGATCAAATGGCCAGAAAATATACAGTAAAAGCTAGTTCTCGTAGATGGCCCCTCCAAATATTTTTCAATAATAATGCATAAATTATTTTTTTTCCAAGTGAAGTAAATTTTTTTTATTGTTAATATTCACTAATAACTTGTTATATAACTGTAAATAACATAAAAAATATTAAAAATTAATTTTAAACAAATTTCTTTACACATTAGTTATTCTTTCACAATGCAGTCATTTTGACTGCTTTTGGGCAATATAGGTATATACTAAGTTTCAGTCTTTCTAGTGTTAAATAGGTTTCATAAAGAAATAATAAAACATTTAATGAAATGAAATCTTCAATCTCATCATAACATTTAATCTATATTAAATCTTATAATGAGAAATATATTAATTTTACTGAAGTTTTCACGAAATTAACATATTTCTGAAAATTAAAAACACAAGTAAATAAAATCAGTATTCGATTTTTTCAAATAGACACTTCTGTCAATATACAAAAAATTCGTTTGAAACTGTCTTGCAACATCCACAACTTGTTACATATTTATGAAATTTCCAAACGATTCGATTGAAATTTCCATTAAATTCCTCTGAAATTAACTAGAGAAATGTATTTACCATTTGTAGGAATTAATGTTTTTTGGTTTGAGATTTCAATGTTATTTAAAAATACATAATTTATATTTTAAGAAGTGTATTTATAATATAAAATGTACATACTTTTTCCAGTTACTTAATATCTGACTATTTTTTTCCACTAAACTTACAAATAGATCAAAGTCAAGCACCTATTCATGTTTCTTTTAAAATCTGAGAACCTGTAATTTTATACCTGAAGGGAATTTATTCGGTTATTTAAAATGCAGTTACCTCTTAAATCTTGACTGATGATATTCATCATTTAAAATAAATCAGTCTATTTTAATATAAAAATTTGTAAAAATAAAATTTACTATAGATAAAACTATAAATATTTACTATACATACATATAATACAAAGTTTTCGAATCGCCGACGGCTTCGTTTCAAATCCCGTCGATCCCGTCCAACATATCGACGTCGAAATTATCATCGTCCCAATCTATATCGTCGTTCTGTGTATCGGTCATCATCGGCTGACAGCGGGAACTCGACTGCGTCGCTGTCGCTCGACTTTCCTGACTCGTGCTCGCCTGTGAACTCCGATTCGAATTCACTTGCGGATTCATCTGTACGCGGTGAACGGACTTCGGCGGAAGCCTCGTGCCGTTCTTGCTCGCGGGCGTGTTTTTACCCTGCGGATTATCTGCCGA
The DNA here is from genome assembly GCA_029203775.1 of Neoneuromus ignobilis. NCBI lineage: Eukaryota > Metazoa > Arthropoda > Insecta > Megaloptera > Corydalidae > Neoneuromus > Neoneuromus ignobilis. The sequence goes on along the minus strand of CP092087.1, from coordinate 71,734,817 downwards.
TCGTATTTTACGGCTCTCCTCGAAATACTGATTAGGGTGGACGATAGTGATCGGCGTGCCCTTGTGAGTGAACTCGAAATATTTACTGCAAGCGATCTGGTAGTGCCGGTTTTTTACGAGGTTCATTATTTCTTCTGTACCGACGGTCGTGATCCCGTATTCGTTGAGCTTCTGTCTCAACGTCGCCGGATTTTCGTTTCTGAACACGCATCCGTGCGCTTCGTTGGGCCCGACGGACGAGTTGATCACCGAGACGCAGCTCTTCGGAGTGTAGTTCGTCCTGCTGCCCTCTTTGCCGTAATTGTGCCGGATGTTGTACGCGTACTCCTTGTCGAACTTAGCCGGATCGAGCTTTTTCGTAAAGACGTCGCGAAAGAATTGAATACACGACTCCATAGATAACCCGATACCTTTGAGAAACAGTTGGTACTGCTGCCTCGCGTGGTATTTTACGTGATGGTTCCTGCACATGACCTCGTGTATCTTACGCATACAGAGCGGGTAAGACTGCTTCGACAGCGTGTGGAGCATGAACGCGGACACCTCTTCCGTGTTTTTCGACGTACCGTAATCTTCGCCCGTGTAAGTCTTGAACAGGTTCTCGAGCAGCGGCCGGACCCTATCGTCGGCGTACTCGTCGAACGCGGAGATGCACATCTGGAAACGAACGATACGTGAATGCTAGCGGTCCGAGGCCGGCCGGTCGGGACGCCGGTAATTACCGACAGATGCCTGTTGACGGTCGTACGAAACACGTTGATCACTATCGAGATCAGTTGAGAGCCGGGGACGTACGCGTACCCGCCTTTCAGGAACACGCGCATGTTCTTGACGAGGTCCGGCACTTCCCAAAAATTGACCCTGTAGAAGTCGTTTATTTCGACTTGGACCGGAGACAGCCCGAGCGTTGAATTTCTCAGACGGTCCATCACCGTCCCTTTCTCTTCGGCCGAGATAGGTTTCAATTTCAAACGATTAGATTCGATGAACTTACGGATCCCTTCCGTACTGAGGTTGCCGAAACGTAGACGGAACAGCTCGATCTCGCGCTGCAAGAACCACTGTCGGTTGCCTTCGGACTGCGAGTACGCGAGCAGCAGTATGAAGTGCGACATGTGATCTTTCGTCCTACGTTCGACGTCGGCGTGGGACATGTTGAACCCCGGCGTCTTAACGAGCTTGTAGTAATCTTTCAAACCTTCTTTCAGCATGTCCTCGTAGATCAGCTCTTTCCATTCATTGGTGAATACGTTTAATCTCACGCCGGCGTTTTCGATGATACGTAACAACTTCAAGCGTTCGAACGTGAGAGTCTCGAAATCTTTCATGTGTACATCGAAAATCGGAGGTACTTTGTATAAGCTCACATCGTGGATATAAATCCCTGATATATTCGAAGTATCGATTTGCTTCAATCGCTTCGCCTTTCCGATTTCCATTTTCGATGCACTTTCCAGTTAACAGCACACTGTTTGAATTCTACTTTAATTGAAATAACTACCTCATAACAATCCGTGTATGTCAACACACTTTACCGCCAAAAACTTATATCTTACTATGAAAGTTCGTACATGTGACTATCTATACAAATCCCTCTGTACATCAGTAATATAACTACATATACACCTTAGAAAATAATAAAACATTTTTTATAACAAAGAGGCCCTAACGATTACGGCATATCTATCTAAATGTACATTAGACTATTGTTGTTATAAACAATAAGTAATTATTGAACATTTTATAATATATTATGGAATAATTCATTTGTGTCAATGGAATTTAAATTTACAGGCATCTATATTATCGACTTTCGATTTTATGGATACTTATTTTTATTTATTATTTCGAAAATCAAACAAAGTATCCGTTAAGAACTCATCAAATTTCATACAAATTAATTCATTTGTGTGAAAATGAATTAGTGTATGTCATATTAAACCACATATTACAAAATAAGAGAATGACATAAAGATTACTTGACATAAAGACATGACTTAAGATACATGACATAAAGATACCTACCTTATCGTCACACAGCCCATTTTTTTTTATTCCTATTTTAAAAATAGAATATGTTAAACTTAATTTGTCTTCTATTTAGCTTATTCATGAGATTAATATATATATATATATATATATATATATATATATATAAATTATATACATTCATGACAATTATTTATCTGCAATAGGAAAGGTAAAAACTAAACAAATGGATGCCACATGAATTAAAAGAAGATTAGAAACAGTGGCGTTTAGAAATTTATTCATAACTGGTTTCTCGGAACAATGACGGCCCATTTTTCGATCGTATTGCCATATGTGATGAACAATGGATACTGCACGATAACAGGATATAGTCTGAACAGTGATTAAGCTCTGACGAGAGGAATCAAATAATTTCCCCAAGCTATCGTTACATTCATATAATGATAGTGACTGTGTGATGATTTGCAAAGCAAATCATACACTATTCGTTTTTGCCGAAAGAATAATCCATTACTGCTTCTGCATCTGACTGTCAAGTAGTTGAAGTCATACATGAAGAATGAAAATCTAAACAACCTAGACTAATCGACAGAGATGGATATCAATATTGCTTCATGACGACCGCATACCTCTTTAACAGAGCTGGTTTATGAAATTTTGCAACAACCTCCATTGCCATCGACTGTTTTCATCGGTTCTTTTAAACATCATGATCTCTTGCATCGAAATAAAACATTCATAAATTAAGAAGCCATAGTTGATGCATTTTATTTCTTTCAAAGACACGGAGTTTTATAAGAGAGGGCGAGATCTGTACTTTAGTATCATGTTGGCAAAAAAAACCTTAATGTGAATGGTGCAGGTTTCGATAAGTAAAGTATTTCTTTTTATAATATCGTGTTTTGATTTCATCACTCCAATTCGTACATTTCATGTGGTACAGCCTAATATTTGAATCACACTCGTAGAATGTTCATGGCGAGAAACGCTCGAAGAAAATGCAAAAAAGACGGTATGAGGTTTTGTTTATTGATTTTTATTGATTTTCTAATTAATTATTTGTCATTTAGTGTTACAAAACTAAATATTCGCGAGTAGGAAAACAAAGACATTGATAATTCGGAAAAAAATCGATAATTAAAGTGTATATATGTATATGTTATTAATAAACAAATGAGTACGTCTTGCGTAATGCCAGAACACGCTTTCGGGTATCTACAGACCGACGTCGCCGTGCAAATAGTACGTCCACTTGACGTGCGACGACGCCGGCTCCTGACACGCGACGATCAGTTTTCCCGTGACCGGATAGCTGACTTTCTGCACGTTCTTCATCGCGACGACAATCTTCCGTTCGGTGCGCGCCTTGACGCTCTCCGTCGCGTTCTTCACGCCGAAAACGTCCGGCGAGGCGTACACGCGGAACGTCTTGTCCTCGAAGAACATGTTGTAGAACGATAGCGCGACCGGGTTCGACGGCGACAGTTTGAACGGACCCTGCGGCGTCGGCGACGTGCACTTTCCGACGAGCGGGTAGCTGTATGGAAAGGAAACGAAATGAACTGAGCATCGCGATAAAACAAAGCCGGCTGTGGTTTTCTTCCAGATTTTTCACAGGTCACTCGATCTATGTGCTTTTTTTCGTTTTTTCATAGATCATTTGATTTATGTTTTTTGTTTTCAATTTTTCACAAATAACTTGATCTACGTCTGCTCTTCTCTCAATTTTTCTTAGATCACTAGATATTTGTGTGTCTTTTCTTCGATTTTCCACAAATAATTTGATCTGTTTGTTTTTCATCGTTTTTTTCCAGATCACTCGATTTTTGTGTTTTTTTTTTATTTTTCACAGGACACTAAATCTCTCTCTCTGTGTGTGTGTGTGTATTCTTTTACTCGATTTTTCACAGATCACTCGATAACAAGATTAAATGCATAAAATCGAGAAATAAGCAAATTAATTTCAAACCATATATAAAAATTCTCACCCTACACGATTATAAAAATAAAAAGGATTTCAGACGATTCTAAAAACACAAACTTCACTCAACAAAAAATCAACAGATTTATTGAAAACTCCACGAAACGATTATCTGTTGCCAAAAAAAGGTATATTCTCGTGCCTACGACGACTTTTTTTCCTATCGCGAGCAATAATATCGAAGTTGAAAGACAGAAATATAAATTGCTCACATGTATTCTCCGGCCTGAGTCGACGACAGCGTCAAGTATCCTTGGAAGTTACCGATCTCGTTCGGTTCGAAAACGACCGTGAAGTCGGCGCTCTGTTCTCCATTGACGGATACCTTTTCGACACTGAACACTCTCGGATTGTCCACCTGCAAGGTAACCGAAAAAGAAAAACAATAATCGGGAATATTTCCAAGTATAAATTCGTACCTTCGAGACGAAATCGGCTTTCAGTTTGTGAAAGTTTTGTATCGTCCCGGTAGTCGAGCTCGTCTGGCCGAAACTCGTTTTGCAGACGATCGTCTTCTCGGGCAGAGGCGGCAATGCGTTCAAGGTCAACTCGTACGGGAACGTACCGAGCGATTCGGTGTTCAATTCGAGCGTCGACTGTTTCGTGCCGATGAGCAGCGGGAAGTATGTGAACGTCAGCATGACCTTCGATTTCGGGAGAGAAATTTTAATGTACGACCGAAGGACGTGCGGTTTCGCAAGACTCACCTCGCTGTTCGCGGCGACATCGAACATGCTGACAACTGAAATCTCGTTGTTCGGACAGACCACCTGAAAGACAATGTCGTTGTCCAATGGATTTTGCACGACGACGCCGTACTTTTTCATTTTACGTATCGGAGTCGTCAGTTCGATCCTCTCGATCGGTTCCGGTTTCGTACACTTGATGTTTATTTCGTAGAAGAGGTACTCGCCGGTCTGTCTATTCTTAAACGTCACCTGCACGAACATTCGAGGAAAAAAGTAATAATCTATTTGTTGTTGTGGCTGATTCGCTTTACACAAATGAATTTTAACCCCAACACCACAATAATTCAAAGTGTTCAATAATCACTTTTTGTTCACTTATTATTTATAATTATATCGGCTGATGCATTTCGATGGCGACGCCATCATCGTCAGAGCCTTGCTGTTAAAATCCAGACTAACTGTTTATATATACATATACTAATTCATCTAGAACAGATCTCACAAATCGTTAAAAATTGTGTGTGTGTATATATATATATATATATATATATATATATATATATATATATATATATATATATTATTTGCGAAACGACGACTCTAGTTGTGGAAAATACGATTGTTGGTTGTCAGAATATTGAAGATCTTTCTATTTAGATAGTCGTATGGCGATTTATGTGTTAGATGTATACGAGGTCAGACAATTAAGTAATGCGACAAAATTCAAAAATCGAGTATATTTACAAATTAAGGTACATCGCTGCGATCCCCTTCAAAGTAGTCTCCTCCCGCATCTATGCACTTATTCCAGCGAGTTTTCCAGTTTTCGTAACAATTCTGGAACACTTCTTGTGGGACCTCTCCGAGTACCCTCGTCACAGATTCTTGGATATCTTCAACGGAGTCAAAATGTCGACCTTTGACGAATGTTTTCATATGGGGGAATAGGAAAAAGTCGCAGGGTGACATGTCCGGTGAATAGGGCGGTTGTGGTAACGTTGCGATGCCTTTAGACGCCAAAAACTGAGAGACACTGAACGCACTGTGACAGGGAGCATTGTCGTGATGCAGAACCCGAGTCTTAGCGATCTCTGGACGCACTCTGAGCACCCTTTTTCGTAATTTTTCGAGCACATTGCGGTAGAATACTTGATTTACGGTTTGTCCAGGTGGTACGAACTCTTTGTGAGCCACCTTTTTGCTGTCGAAGAAGCAAATCAACATGGTTTTCACTTTGGACTTGCTCATTCTCGCCTTCTTTGGCCTCGGTGCTCCAGGGGACAGCCACTGTTGGCTTTGTCGTTTAGTTTCGGGGTCATATTGAAAGAACCAACTTTTATCACCAGTAATAACTCGATCGAGAAGAGTAGGATCACTTTCAACCTGCTCGAGACAATCTTGAGCGATGTTCATTCAATTTCTCTGTTCCATTTTCGTGACATGCACTACTCGCGCGTTGTTACAAAACACTAAACAGCTGGCGAAGAAATGATCGTACGAGGGTGGTCAAGGTCTCAATCGAGAGAGTAGGGATCTGCTATTCCGGTGGCGGAGTTACAGGTTCGCAATGTTACCACAGGCCGAGAAAAAAAATCGGTCGCATTACTTAAATGTCTGACCTCGTAGATGTAGATGCTCACGAAAATCATTAAATTGATACAGTGAATCAGAATGAAACTCATACGGTATGATATTTTCAATATTTATTGTAGAAAATTCATCAATAATCACAATCAGACTACGTTTATATCTTTTTATGTATTGATTAGAAATAAGTCCATCATAATGGAAATGTTTAATCGTAATATAATGTTTGGATTTTGTGAAAAATATTTTTTTAAAAAAAAAGTTACTAAATTAAATCACAAAACTAACGCATGCAGATATTCAATTCATCTAGAACATACCTCACAAACCGTTAAAAATTTTCGAATACCGTCACATGTAATAAATAAGTCAATTCAGGTCATCGAAAAAGGTCACAAATCTATGAAAAAAAACAATAAATAACCGAAAACACTTCATGCTTGCAGACCAGATGACGAAATGAAAATAAAGATTCAACCCCCAGTTACAGATGAATTGAATAAGGACACAAAACACAAATTAGTATATGTATATATAAAAAGTTAGTCTGGATTTCAAAAACCAGCCGCCGCCAGAACTCAACAGCCGCGACTTCCCGCCGCTACCAAACAAACCGAAAACATCATCAGCACCAGCCAAACAGCCGCTGCCACCACTATCAGCCCAACGACAAGACGCACTAGGCGAAATTAGAACAATATACGACGAGATCGACATCCCCGGAATGCTCGCTCGTGCCCGCAAAATGAAAGCCGCCATCCAGGCAAGCAAAACCGACTACGAGCGCTTCCAGGTGCTTGAAAAATACGGCTTCGTATAACTACCAGCCCACGGAAGAATCATAAAAACTACAGTTATATCAGTGACGCTCGTATTTAGTGTCCAAAACATCTTTAGTGAAGTGTAGTGTAGTTTCAGTTTTTAGTTCTTAGAATAATGAAAAAACTCAGTCATTTCGGGTTTTTGAACATTTTTCCCGCAACAAAATTCAAAAACACTTATACAGGGACATAACATTAAATATTACTTACCACCTAGAATACGAGGGTTGTTTGATAAGTCCGTGTAAAAATAAAAACTGCTTCATTTTTTTGAATAAATCGTTTTTATTTTTCAACATAGTCTCCTTTTAGGCTTATACACTTCATCCAACGCTACTCTAGTTTGTTGATCCCTTCCGAATAATAGGATTTGTCCAAGTCTGTAAAATAGTCATTCGTTCCTGCGATCACCTCCTCGTTCGAATAAAATCTTTTTCCCGCGAGCCATTTCTTCATATTAGGGAACAAATAATAGTCCGACGGAGCCAAGTCTGGAGAATAGGGGGGATGTGAAACGATTTGGAACCCTATTTCCATTAGTTTTGCGGCCACAACTGCTGAGGTGTGAGCTGGTGCGTTGTCGTGATGAAAGAGGACTTTTTTGTGGGCTAATCGGGGACGTTTTTCTTGCAACTCGGTTTTCAAACGATCCAATAACAATGAATAATATGCACCTGTGATGGTTTTACTCTTTTCCAAATAGTCGATAAAGATTATTCCTTGCGAATCCCAAAAGACAGTCGCCATAACCTTCCCGGCCGAAGGAATTGTCTTCGCCTTTTTCGGAGCAGATTCCCCCTCGATAACCCATTGTTTAGACTGCTCTTCGGTCTCAGGAGTGTAGTGATGTATCCGTGTTTCATCTACAGTGATGAAACGACGCTTAAAGTCCTGCGGATTTCGCTGAAACAGCTGCAAACCGTTCTTGCAACACAATCACTCATTCGACAATCACTCGATTTCCTTGATTCCAACGATTGTCAAACACATAGGAATAGACCGATATGGCTGAAACTTGATGTGTGTTCTTCCAAGAGGTGCTACTAATTAAAAATAACCTCGATATGTACCAGTGGTGCCATCTTTCGGAATTTATACGGACTTATCAAACGACCATCGTATAGTTAGAATAACTTGTGTTAGAAAAACTATTATACAATGCATTGTATCCACATTTTGTAAATGTAACCATTTTAGAACAATAAAATACTACTTGACCGAGTCTAGATTTTAACAGAAAGGCTCTGACGATGATGGCGTCGCCATCGAAATGCATCAGTCGATATAATTATAGATTATATAATTATAAATAATAAGTGAACAATGAGTGATTATTGAACACTTTGAATTATTGCGGTGTTGGGGTTAAAATTCATTTGTGTAAGGTGATAATCGTTTCGTTCGAACCTTGAACATGTAGATTCCTTCCAGATACAAAAACACGCTCCACTGGTACATCTTTTCGCCGAGACCGTCGACGTCGACGCACTCGTTCCCGTCGACCGTGTACAAAACAGATACGCGCGAATCGACCAGCTCCGTTTCGACGACGAACTGCTGTCGCGCGACGAGCCAATTCGCGACGTTCAGCATCTGGACCAGAGTCTTCTTGCACGGCGTTTCGACGTTTATTTTTAACGGCGACGGCTCTTCGGCGATCCCTTGCAGTTTGTACAGGGCCATGTGACCTTGAGGCAGTTTGAACAGGACGTTGCCCTTCGGAATTTAAAAAATCGTCGTAATTTTTGTGTAAGGAAACCGTACGTACCGCATACCTCGTGCGTTTCGTCATCGCGCGTCATGACGAGAGGATTGTACTTGATGCTGAAATTGATCTTCGATTGTGGAGGAATCGTTGTTGTCTCGGCACACGTAAAGTATTCGCCGGTTAAGCACGGGGTCAGTTCCCACGGCTGAGAAGTGCTGGTCGAGAATGGCGTATAATTTAGTTACACAAGTTATGAAACCCCAATCATTGATTATCACTTAGACAAAACATCTGAAGGTTAAGAAGTGAACTCATCATCCAAAGAACAAATTCGTCGACTTAGCAATCCGACGAACAATGAACAACGAGTTAATTCATCCGAAGGACAAATTCGCCTACTTATCAATCCAACGAACAACGAGTCATTCATAAGGACAAATTCGCTGACTTAGCAATACGACAAATAATGAACAACGAATTATGAAATTCTAATCAAATCATTTGAAGGTTAATAAGAGAAGACATCATTCAAAAGACAAATTCGCTGACTTAGCAATCCCACGAATAATGAATAACGAACTGTTTATCCGAAGGACAAATTCGCTGACTTAGCAATCCGACAAACAACAACAATACGCAGACCAGCTAACTGCATAAGCCTTGCATGAATTAAATTGTATTTAGTATTATTGTTGTATTCAAAGAATCATCTAATAAACTCCACTTGTGATTTTTTCAAATCTTTCGTAACACCGAAACCAAAACTCACATATATACGACATACTGAATAAAATATGAAAACCGATCAACTGAATACATAGATACACGTCTACTTTTGTTCAATGAACTTTCAGATCAAAAAAGAATCGAATTAAAAAGAACAGAAATAGAATAAGTTGGAAACTATGTATGTCAGGAACAACAAGTACCGGATTCACTTATAGGCTTGGTAGGTTGAAGCCTATGCTCTCAAAATCTAAGGTGTATAGGAATGTAAAGTAAGGTGACCAACCGTCCTCCTTTCGGAAGTTCTGTCCTCCCTCGAAAAGTGTCCTCCTTTTCGATATATAAAAGCTAATTTGTAAATCTCTAAATATTTAATAACAAAAATGTCCCATAATGATGAAAACCCCGCTTATTTAATTTTATGTAGACAGTAATTTTGTTGTGACTACAATCGGGGAGAGAAAATAGTACTTCTCAGTTGCGATTTCGGATTGTGTTAGTTTATTATTTGATTAAAATAAACTAGCGATATCCTTTGATGAATTAGTAGTCTTATTGACTTCTTACAATTCTTACTGAACTGAAACACGACAGTAATTATTTCTTTCCTAGTGAATATTTATTTAAATTCTGAAAAATTGGTCGAGAGGGAAAATGAACATGTTGAAGTTGATAAAAGATGGGTGGAAATATTCAACCGTTTCAAAAATGCACATACACCATATGAAACTTTACTTCTTCTAGTCCAATTTACATTGTGCTGCCCTGGCACTAACGCAGCAGTTGAAAGGCTATTTTCAATTGCTAATGATTTTTGGACAACTGAAAAATCAAGACTGAATGTTGATTCTCTAGCTGCAGCACTTGCTGTGAAATTCAATATGGAAAATAGTTCTTGTACGGATATTTCTAATATTTTGTTAGAAAATGACACGTTAACAAAAAATATTCATTTAATCGAAAAATATTCATATTTAAATAATGATTAATGCGTTATCTAAATACTATATTACAACGCTTCCTGTTATTGTTGCAAAGAATATTTTTTTTATTTGCAATATTTGTTTCTCTAATTTATTTATGTCCTCCTTTTCATTGGAAAAAAGTTGGTCACCTTATATATAAGGATTATGAGGTGCTCAGTGACCTCACACATCTAGGGCTTCTATTCATTCAAATCCCGCTCTGAAAACAACTCACTATTACTAAAAGAACATTTATAGATGGAAAATGGAATGGTGTCAATTCGGAACGTATTCTCATATCATAAAATCAGATATTCCTCCGTGCTTAAAAAGAAAAAAAAATTGATCAATGCATCCTACTTGTTCTCATTTATGGAAATGAAACGTGAATCTTGAATACTAGAATAATTCAATAGCTCCAAACAGTAAAAAGAAGAATAGAAAGATGCATGTTATGTATAACAAGTAGAGATAGAAAGAGTACCGAGTGGATCAGGAAAAAAATAATATCGAGGAGTTTGAAATTGAAATGGGCTGGTCTTGTATCAAGAAGAGAGGATTTAAAATTATTAATTAGGAATCTAAAAAGTCTTTGAAAAGATCGTGGGTTAGATGGAACAGAGATATAAGAAATTTCTTCGGAATGGACTAGAAGAAAGTGACCTTCATCTAGCGATAATGATGATATCCACTTTATATTAATTGTTAATTTGGAAATGTGGCGAATTCACTTTCACACAAATGAATTATCTATTTTAATAGCGTAAGATATTTTAAAGGCACTTAAATTACATAATGCAATGACAATTAAAATGTGCATCATCTTATAAAGAAATAAAGTTAAGAATAAATAATTATTGGACATTTTTACAATATCGTATGATGTTGAGATGATAGTCCGTTCGTGTGAAATAATAGGTTGTCAAATATCTCCCTTCCGCCTTTTTGTCTTTTGAATTTCGCGGCTATGTACAAAGCGTTACAGAGCTCGTATCGGGCAACACTATACATCATTTGAAAGGTCTTTACATAACCTACAAAACGACGCTATGCATGATTAGTTTGGATACTGCGTTCAAAAGTTATAGACGTGTAAACATGGAGTTCACTAACGCCGAAGTTCGCGCTATTTTGAAGTTTTCCTTCGTTAAAGGCAAATCCGCTAGAGAAACGTTCCGTGAGATTAATAGTGTTTTGGGGGATGGTACTCTATCACTTCGAACCGCGGAGGAATGGTTTCGACGATTCAGAGCCGGTGAAAACGACACCGTGGATAAGCCAGCCGGCGGAAGACCTGTGACGACGAATACCGATCAAATCATGGAAATCATCGAGTTAGACCGGCATGTGACATCTCGTGACATCGCCCAGGAGATGGCAGTTAGTCACCAAACCATTTTAAACCATCTGCAGAAGGCTGGATACAAAAAAAGCTTGATGTTTGGGTGCCGCATGATTTGACGCAAAAAACCTTCTGGACCGAATCAACGTCTGCGATATGCTGCTGAAACGGAACGAACTCGACCCATTTTTGAAGCGGACGGTGACTGGCGACGAAAAATGGATCACATACGACAATATTAAGCGAAAACGGTCGTGGTCGAAGGCCGGTGAATCGTCCCGAACAGTGGCCAAGCCGGGATTGACGGCCAGGAAGGTTTTGCTGTGCGTTCGGTGGGATTGCAAAGGAATCATCCACTATGAGCTGCTCCCATATGGCCAGACGCTTAATTCTACCATCTACTGCGAACAACTGGACCGCTCGAAGCAGGCGATCGACCAGAAGCGTCCAGAATTGGCCAAGAGGAAGGGTGTAGTGTTCCACCAGGACAACGCCAGGCCACACACGTCTTTGGTGACTCGTCAGAAGCTACGGGAGCTCGGATGGGAGGTTTTATCGCATCCACCATATAGCCCGGACATAGCGCCAAGTGATTACCACCTGTTCCTGTCCATGGCGAACGCCCTTGGTGGTGTAAAGTTGGCCTCAAAAGAGGCTTGTGAAAAGTGGCTGTCCGAGTTCTTCGCAAATAAGGAGGGAGGGTTCTACAAGAGGGGTATTATGAAGTTGCCGTCTAGATGGAACCAGATTATCGAACAAAACGGCGCATATTTGAACTAAATCCGATCACTGTAACACTTTTTATAAAGCACTGAATAAAGAGCAAAAAAGCGGAAGGGAGATACTTGACAACATAATATATTTACTTGTTAGCAAGTTCCACTTCTTTTACGTTTTCTTCTCTGACCGGACAGTTAAACTCCAGACATGTATCTGAATCAGATATGTCCTCACATCGACCCGTCAACACCAATAACTTATTCTTGAACCCTTCGATATGACAAACGATCTGGAAAAAATCAATCGGCAGTCAAGCATAAAACGTCATGCACTTTGTATAAAATGTTGGTTGTTGTGTACGAAATGGCGGATTTTAGCGTGTACCAAAGTCGGTTGTGATTGTTATGATGAAAAATACCAACAAATGGCGCGGGTTGTGTTTGGTATTAAAATATAGATATCGCCCTTAAGAAAAAAAATCTTCTGCTCATCGTATATCTACTGGTAATCCATAGGGATTCTTCCTTGGCCACATTCTCTTCTCTATCGTCATCCATTAAATGTCCTAACTCTCTCTTTTACAACAACATTTCTCTAGGTGTAGATGATTTCTGCATCTACACCTATCAGATCCACAAAAGCAACAATCCGTCCAGATTCATGTTCTATCTATTTTGGGCAGCTACTCAATAAAATTAAAATCAGCCACTCGAAAAACACCGTCACTATTTTGCCAAATATCATCGTATTCCATTGGTGATACCCATATATCAAGTACCTAGGACTTGTATTAGATCAACTTCTCTCCTACTGGACGAACTTCGTCGACAGACAGAATAAATTCATAAGAATCATGATTCATTGTATTTAGGGCGGTTGTGGGTCTTCCTCGTAGATCATTTTCAAGACTCAGATTGCCAATTTGAAATTTCTGAAACCATCTTTGTATCGTTCGTTGATTAACAGTTCTTTTTTTGAATATTGAATTGATGTTTCTGTCTACTTTGGCTTTTTGCTCCACGGAAAGCATATTTTCGAGGGTTAACAAAGAAATTACTTGTTTAAATACCAAGTAAATACTAACAGTGCTGCTGGTCCACTAAACAATGACAAAACAGGAATAAATCTGTAAAAAATTATCTTGTGCTCGTACAAAATTATATAGTCAAAAATCGGACATTTCATGTGGAACCACCTAATATATTTGTATTTTTTTCAAAAAAAAAATTTTCTTATATCTAGCCTCAAAGGGTTAATAAAATTCATTTTGAAAATGCTACAGATGATCGAAGATTCATTAGAAAATCCGCCATTTCGAATACAACTACTTAACAGATCGGTCACTCACTTCACACTGATGCAAGCAAACGCTCGTGGACGTCGGACTGAATTTGACTGCATGTTTGACCGTGGACCCGGCAGCGCAGTACCCTTCCATCGGTTCCAGAGAAAACATCATCTTCTGTTTACGGAAGCTCCATTTGAACCTGAAACCGCGATGAAGCGAGACAAACACGAAATGATTCGGTGCACGACTCGTAGTACCTCGCTCCAATGTCGCCGTTATTTTCCAACAGAAAACTCTCCGATGCGGAATTGTTTTTGACGACGACGCCGAACGAGATTGTTTTCCTATTCAACTCGATGGATTTTTTTAACGTCGATCCTTTGATAATGGACAGCGGTTCGATTCTTCCGTACAACTGCATCGATAGCTGGAGAATCAATGAAAGGAATAGAGAAGCGATTGCAAAATAGCACAAAACAAAATTAAACACACCGAAGCGTATAAAACATAGTGATGTGATGGATTTTACATATTCCTTCCTTTCATACCGGGGCTTCCAATGCTTTTGATCTTCCTTTATAATGCGTAATACCTTATACGAGGGCAGTCCCATAAGTACCCGGCCTGACGTAGAGATGGCGGTAGTTGTTTGAAAAATATCACTGTATTAGAAAGTATACAATCTATAAAGCATATGTTTCAAGTTTGAGGACGCCACGTTGTTTAATGTTTGTTTGGCAGCCATCAATAGTGAACGTTTTCAGTGAATTTGTGAAAATGAAGAAAATCGGTCATCGTTACGTGATACAATACTTTTATTTGAAAGGCCTCGGCCCAACCAATATAAAAGCTGAACTGGATTCTACACTGGGTGAGTCTGCTCCTTCGTTTACAACAGTGAAATATCGGGTAGCAGAGTTGAAACGAGGCCGTACGAGCTGCCAAGACGAGTATCGTAGCGGTCGACCAAACGAGGTGACGACTCCAGAAACGGTGAAGAAAATCCACAAAGCGGTACTGGATGATCGTCGACTGAAAGTGCGCGAGCTAGCAGACATAGTAGGCATTTCAAAAAGTGCGGTACATCGCATATCATCTGAAAATTTGGACATGAGAAAGCTGTGTGCAAGATGGGTGCCGCGTTTGCTCACACTCGAGCAAAAACAGTGTCGTGAAGATGTTTCAATTGAGTGTTTAACGAAGTTTCACAGCAACAAAGCAGAATTTTTGCGCCGTTTCATAACCATGGATGAAACATGGGTCCATCACTTCACACCCGAGACAAAAGAACAACCAAAACAATGGACTGAAAAGGGAGAACCGGCTCCAAAGAAGGCGAAGACCGTTTCATCTGTGGGATAATTTTCATCGACTATCTTGAAAAAGGAAAAAATATCAACGGCGAGTATTATGCGAACTTATTGCAACGTTTGAGCGAAGAAATCAAGCAAAAACGGCCGCATTCGGCTAAGAAGAAAGTGTTGTTTCATCAAGACAATGCACCAGCTCACAAATCCGTTATTGCAATGGCGAAAATTAATGAATTAAAGTTTGAATTGCTACCTCATGCACCCTATTCGCCAGCCTATAAAGCCCCCTCGGATTATTTTCTGTTCCCAAACTTGAAAAAATGGCTCAGTGGTCAAAGATTTCCCAACGATGAAGAAGTGATGTCGGCAGTTAACGGTTATTTTGAGGAGCAAGACAGTTCTTATTATAAAAAGGATATCGAACTTATTGAACATCGCTGGGAAAAGTGTAGAGAGCTGAAAGGAGATGATGTTGAAAAATAAATATATTTTTTCCAAAATTTTTGTGTTTTCTTTGTTGGGTCGGGTACTTCTGGGACCACCCTCGTATTATTTAAGATGTTGCATCGCATGCGGAAAATATTCAAGGACAGATAAATTAGATCCGTCACTGCACACTTTTTTAATCGTTGTAAGACCCAAAACTCGTTTCCTGCATATCAAAGTTACCTGTTCGTTAAACTGCTCGGTGCTCGTCTTCGGCGCGAATTTCACGACGATCTCGATCACGCCATCCTCGTCGATCCTCACCGACGTGTTCGGCGCGACGTGCAACGAATTTTCCATCTTCTCCTTATACGACTTGATGCGCCTTTCTTCGAAGCTTCGTCGCTCCGCCGAGTTTTGTGTCTTAGACGAACAGATCGATACAGTCTTCGATATAGACTTGGACACAGTCTTCGACATCTTGCGTGTCGTCGTATCTCGTTCGCACGCAATCGCTTCCGGTATCCTCGGACACAACCTACTGTCACGCACGAACGGCAACTTGTCCTCGATGTCGAACACCACGTCGACGTGCATCTTGCTGTGATTTTTCACGCGCACGCTCCTCTGCACAGTCTCGTTCACACGTATCTGAATCGAATCGTGCGATCAGTTCACGAGAGATCGTTGTTTTCGTCGCCGATTGACTCACAGTTCCGAAATCCACGACCTTATCTTTCGGATCGACCAACTCGACGAGCAGTTCGATCCCTTCGCCGGCGACGATGATCTCGTACTGATGATCGTCGATGACGAACGGCACGTGCGCGAAATAACTCTGGACATTGCGCGGTTGGAAGAACACGTCGACGACGACGGACTCCTTCGGCGCGATCGAATGGTTGTCGCAGTTGACGTACAAGAACGACGTGTCTTCGTACTTGCACGCGAGTCTAATGATCGTCGTTGGAGAAATCGGATCAGGTTCGTTTTTTCTATTGGATGAAATTGGCAAGGAAGACTCACGTTTGTGTACAGGTGTCCAGGTTCGTGTACATCAATTCTTTCTTGTACAGCCATTGTGGAGTCGGTCGGACGAAACATTTGCCGAAGTCGTGGCTGCTGAACGAGAATTTGAAGGCGGGCGTCGTCGCGCAAGCGTTCAACAAGATCGTGTACGAAGGACCGTACGGGATCTGTGTTCGTCGATGGAAATTAACCCTTATTGGTCGTATGTCACCTCTGACGTGACATTACAACTTTGCTCTATCAGTCGTATGTCACGTGCGAGGTGACAAGACTGAACAAGTAACAACGTCCTCATTGCCGAATGTGCACACTATGTTTTTACAGTTTAATTCTTACTCGATAGCAGATAACACGTTCTGTCATATTTCAGCAATTATTTTACTTATACTATAATATTTTATTCCTCCAAAAATGAATAAAGAAAACTATAGCAATATGGAAAGTAACAGTGAGAGTTGTAGTGAAATATGTGAAAATTTTGAATATTCGATAAGTGATTTTAATTCTTGTGATGAAGGAGACAGTGATATAAGTTTTATATTTCAATCAAGGAAAAAAATTGATCCCTATTCAATATTCAGGCGAAAAGGAAAACGAAGTGGAAAGAGAAATTGTTCCTGATTGTCATGAAGATTGGATTGAAATCGCCAGTGATGACGAAGACATTTAAAGTTTAAACATAAATATTTTTATGCACAAAACTATCTTTTTATATCAAGTAACTTTAGTTACTCTTCTCTTACAATAAGCACTCAAATATATCTCCGACCTAGCGGAAAGATCAGTACAAAATGCTAACGTCCGATAAGGGTTAATACTTATGAGGATGGTTATACTATCGTTATAAAATATGACACATTCTAAAAATTATTATAATAATAATGTAGAAATACACATCGGCAAGTAAATTTAATAAAAAATGATAATTACTGAACATATTTATAAATTTTATCGTTCAATTTTGGTTTTGGTTGATCGATTAATTTGTAAAAAAAATAAATTTGATTCTATTAAATGATATCATTTGCTCTTTAGTCTTTTTGTACTTTCTTATAGCCTTAACACTAGATTGCCCAAGGAAGTCATTTTGACTGCTTTTTAATTTCAATTAAAAAAACAATTATGTATATAATGACACAATTTCTTAAAATTTTGTGACTTTTTGTACAACATATAAATGCGTTTATTAATAATTGTAGTTACCTCCCCCCTCCTTCATTTCCGGTATATATTTATGTGTTATACCTATATTGCCCAAAAGCAGTCATTTTGACTGCTTGGGAAATTTTAAATAATCAAATGACTCTTATTATTGAATTGAGTAAATTTCTTATATGACCAGTTCGGCTCTGTATTGAAATAAGAGTTTTCATTTTTTTTCGATTACCGTTACATGATAACATACAAGTACATGATAAATTGTCGATTTGGGCGTATACTTGATAAGTTGCAGTTGCTCAATAAGCTAAAGTAGTACTTGTTATTCGAATCTTTATGCAGTGATATTTGTTCTAACAAGTTGTTTATTTTATTTCTTTTGCGCCCTAAATTCATGAAAGAAATGTCGAATAGAAGTGAGTTATTGGAAAAGCTAACGAATATAAGTGAAGAGTGCTCCGATATAGAATCAGATGCAACAAATTCTGAACTATGCTCGTGGAGCCTACGAGGCAAAAAAATTAAAACTGAGTTATTTATGGTCAGCAAAGTGGGGTCCCGAATTTTTTAGAAAAACTATGGCCAGAGAAAAGTTCAAGCAAATCCTATGATTTATTCGTTTTGACAAAAGAACCGAAAGAAGTAGGCGCCTACAAACAAATAAATTTGCCTTGGTTTCGGAAATATGGGACAAGTTCATTGAAAATAGTCAAGCTCTTGCTATCAACCAGGGTAAAATATAACAGTTGAAGAGCAATTATTTCCGTCAAAAGCCAGGTGCAGGTTTACACAGTATATGCCTAATAAACCCAACAAATTTGGCATCAAATTCTGTCTTGCATCAGATGTTAGTAGCAAATATGTTTTGAATGGTTTTCCTTATTTGGGGAAAGATGAACAACGACCATCGTCAATGCTTCTCAGTGAACACGTTGTTCTGAAACTTGTCGAGCCATATACAAGCTGTGGAAGAAATATCACGACCGATAACTTTTTCACTAGCATGTCACTCGCGACAAAATTATTGGCCAAAAAAACAACTCTAGTTGGAACTATTAGAGGAAACAAAAGAGAACTACCCAAAGCAGCCAAACAAACGAAGGATAACTTGCCTCGTTTTTCCACTCTGCTATATAAATCAGAGAATTGTGTTCTTACAATATATAAAAGCAAACCAAACAAAAGAGTAGCTGTTCTAAGTTCTAAGCATAAATTTGTGAAAATTGATAAAAGTAATAAAAAAATGTTTCCGGAATCTATTCAATTTTATAACAGCACAAAATTTGGAGTTGATATGGCGGATCAAATGGCCAGAAAATATACAGTAAAAGCTAGTTCTCGTAGATGGCCTCTCCAAATATTTTTCAATAATAATGCATAAATTATTTTTTTCCAAGTGAAGTAAATTTTTTTTATTGTTAATATTTACTAATAACTTGTTATATAACTGTAAATAACATAAAAAATATTAAAAATTAATTTTAAACAAATTTCTTTACACATTAGTTATTCTTTCACAATGCAGTCATTTTGACTGCTTTTGGGCAATATAGGTATATACTAAGTTTCAGTCTTTCTAGTGTTAATTTAACCACTAGAAACTATCATGGATATTGCAAATAAAATGGCCGATTTCAGCATGTTGCAAAGTTGGCTATGATTTTCGTGCGCTCAATAAACAATATCGGTAAGAATCGCTGGTTGTGTTTGGTATTGCAATATAGAACTATCACTGTACAGAATTATGAAATCCCTTCTATCAACGTCCAACCCTTAATTCCAAGAATATCAAGGGGGTAATCTTCCCACATATGAATCAAATTATTCTCTCCAACTCCTACTTATACCTCACTCTCATTCATCGATCTTGCCACGTCAAACGAGCGATCTAGGAAAATATTTCGTTTCTAATATCATTTTAACTATAAGAAGTCAATTTTAACACTCCGATGAGTCGGCAGTACTTGTGTGCCTATTCCTTGAGAGAGGCACACACCCTATCAACTTAAATAATCTGATCGTAGGTTAGATTGGAAGAAATTCATAAAGATTGGAGCGTTTTCTTTGTGTTATTGT
This sequence comes from Neoneuromus ignobilis, assembly GCA_029203775.1. Lineage (NCBI taxonomy): Eukaryota > Metazoa > Arthropoda > Insecta > Megaloptera > Corydalidae > Neoneuromus > Neoneuromus ignobilis. The sequence continues at coordinate 71,714,999 of CP092087.1, read as the reverse complement.
TAGGACAGTTTTGTGCCGTTTGGTCAGTGGAGCTCCAGGCTACGAGAGTGACTTCTTTAAAAATAGCTTCACTGATACTCGCTAAGTTCCTCCAGAAGTACAAGACGGGCTCGTTTGTACTTGGAGTTCTTATCGACGATATCAATAATATCCAATGCACAAACAAGTGTAAGGTTAAGCAATATCAATAAATATCTGTGATAATTACGGAAGAAAAAACATCACACAAGACAATTACGATGAATATTAAAGTTGAAAATATGGAATAGTCAACAAACCGTAGATAAAGTATCAAAACATAAAGAGAATGTATAGGAAAAAATATTTTCCTTGCCTGTAGAGTGATTTCCAGATCTTTCATGGTCATCTTCTTCAATGCGACGACGTTCATTCGACAAACGACGTGGGTATTGGCCGGAACGCTACCCTTATTTTCATCGATTTCCAACGAGAGTTTCTTGTAGTATTTGTCAGCGTTGAAGGTCCACAAGTAGAAGAATTTCGCCTTACCGCGATTGAACAGCGTGAAGTCGACGACGATCGGATGATTCAGTATGATCTGATGACAGAAATGAGTTTCTAGATGAGTCTTATCATATAAAATACCAAAGACATTAATAAATTCAAATTATATATTATTTATATCGACAAATTGAAACGTTTTCAATAGTAGAATAGTTAAGTAGAAATAAAACATTCACGTTTTTAAAAATTGAGATATTTTCTCAATCTCTATTACAACCAGTCACTACATTGTTCTTTGTTTATTATTCTCTCTTTCATTTCATTTTGTACCACTATTCATATTTTTCTTAATTGTTCAGTTTCCTTTTTCCCATTGGTATTCACACTTGCACTTGCATTGGTAGTCTTTTATCTCCTATTCGTTACATGTAATTATATCATTGAGTGTCAACAACTATGGTTAATTCTTCAACTTTTCTCATTTCTATCTTGTCAATTTTAGACCTCTTTGCGGCTCTTCTACAAGAGTAAATTTCTATAACTTTAAACATTTTCTTTCAATGACCAAATATCACTGCTCTATATTGTTGTAAAGCGTGGCTCAAATGAAACTAAAGGATAGTAAGCAAGTAAATATATGTCTAAACCCTTAAATTTCATTTGCGACCACCCTATACTACAATTTGATCAATGATGTTAGAAATTCTGTGCTTCTTTTCTTTTGAAATAGTTTGATTCCACAGCACATTATTCAGTAATGGTATAGATCTCCTAATTGGAATGTATCTTTCCTGTATTATTTTGTTTAAAAATCCATCCTGAATTCATTATGTAGTTGCAGTTCCGATGAAGTTGAGAGTCCTAAAGTGCTTACCTTAGAAGGAGGGATCCTTGGATCAAAAATATTTTGTACGTTTCTGGTTTCGATGGAAGTTTTGATAAGACTTGGAATAATTCTGGAAGTTTCCAATAGGATTGTTTTACAGTTTCGATCATTAGAGTTCCTAATTACTTATGAAGGAACGCTTCTTACTTGTCAGATTACTAACTCTGTTGCTATTTGCCAGTATTCCAGGAATGCAAGCAAACTGAGTTCTTCGCTATTGCTATACTAGGTAAGAAAGTCAAGTGTCTTAAGAACGTACAAGTATGTTTTCGTATACTTCCACTCGACCGTGTAATCAACGAGCTTGTCGTTGCGAATACTCGTTGATCAATGGGGGTAGTTCTAAGTTATTTCCAATCTTTCCAGATATTTATATTCCTTAATGTTCCCAATACGTTATTCAATACTTCCGACATTCGTAATTAACGTCATTTCAACCCTCTTACATGTAATAGAGCAGGAAAAGAGATATGATATCGTACATTTCCAAGATCAATCGAGAAAGGAACGTCGTTCTCGATGGTCGCGTCGAGCTTCGCCTTGATTTCGCAACGTAACATCGATTGGACTGCGTACGTTGTTCCATAAACAACGATCTTCAGCTGTTGCTGCATGTGCTCGACGGAACTCTTCAGCTCGAACACCGATTCGCCGTGTTTGTTCGGAACGAACGACACGCTGGAACAGTACGAATGTTTCAAGATCTACATGAAAAGAACGGAATTTACTGTAAGTAGTTTCTACTTCAGCCGAGTCGTGCTGTTCGGCTCGAGTACACCGTCTAGCGGTCGGACGTCCAAACGTTCGAGACCGCCTTGTTCGCTGATCGACGACTCCTTCGCCAGAGAAAATTTGAACTTCCCGTCGCTCTTGTTGATCAGCGCGATCGTGTCGGTCACTTTAACTCCGACGAGGGTCGGTTTTAACTGGAGTGACGATTTGAAGAAGTAGATCAGAGGTTCGGATACGTGCACGACGAACAGGAAATTCGTTTCGATGTTGTATTTTTCGATACAGAATCTAGAAAGGACGTGAACAGAATTTACAAAACATAGAACAGGTCAATCAGCGAGTGTTTTAAATATAAGAAGAGAAAAATTCAGACAAAGGAGATTAATCAGTCGGGCTGGAATGACGTGCTATGCACGTCGACTGCTATGTGTACCAAATGCCGATATGACGTGCATAGCACGTCGTGTGATATTTGCTAAGTTAAAATAACACCGAAGTTCAGTTAGCAAGATCACACTTCTGTTTTGAAGGCATACAAGTGCGTTTTTGTAAAACTTCATTAATTTTACAAATTTTCATTGAATAATAATCAAGTAACTACAATTAACCCTTATCGGTCTTATGTCACCTTTGACGTGACATTACAACTTTGCTATATCATTCGTGTGTCACGTGCGAGGTGACAAGACTGAACAGGTAACGACGTCCTCACTGCTGAATGTACACACTATCTATGTTTTTACAGTTTAATTCTTACTCGATAGTAGACAACACGTTCTGTCATATTTCAGTAATTATTTTACTTATTAGTTGTTTTGGAACTGTGGCTGATTCACTTTACACAAATGAATTTTCACCCCTACACCACAATGTTTTTAAGTGTTCAATAATCACTTATTGTTCGATTTCACACATGAAGAAGAGAATTCGGGAAAACTAGCCTTCTTGGATATAGAAATCACAAGAAGCAAAGGTAAACTCGATTTCAATGTACATAGGAAGGAAACAAGTAATAATAGATTTATAATGATAGATTCAAACCACTGTAATCAGCAAAAAATGGCAGCATTAAATTCAATGGTCTTTAGACTAATTAACTTCCCATTATCAAAGAAAAATTATTCCAAAGAACTAAAGACAATAGTGCAGATTGCCGAATACAATGGTTACAAGAAAGAAGTGGTGTCAAATTTAGTTAGAAAACAAAAAAACAAACTAAAGATAAAAAACACCACATCTTTCAGAACAGTAATAGACAATAAGCAAACCAATGTAAAAATCCCATATTATCCAAAATACACAAGAGGGCTATCCAAAACATTAAAAAAGGTAGACTACAGAATAATCTACACAGCTAACAATAGCTTAAAGAATATACTAGGAAATCCAAAGGATCCTCTTGATATAGAAGGAAAATCTGGGATTTATAAAATAAATTGCGAAGATTGTGAAAAATATTATATAGGACAAACCAAAAGGGCGATCGGCATCAGATTTAAAGAGCACAAAGCTGATGTACGATACCATAGAATAGAAAAATCTAGTGTGGCAACACACATGCTTGAAAACGGACACAGTTTGGGGAAATTAGAATTAATTAAACATATAACCGACAAAAGAGACCTAGACTGCCAAGAGAGCATGGAAATTTATAAAAACAAATCGCGTGTAATGAATTCGGATAATGGTCCAATAAATTCGAGCTTGTTTTCCCTTTTGCATTATCGTAAATAATATTTGATATAAAAAAACGCAACTAGAATATATGCATGACACTAGTTTAATATAACAAATATAGATATGGAAAAATACTAACATATTTTAAAAATAAAAAAAAAAAAAAAAATTAAACACAAAACTAACGCATGCAGATATTAAATTCATCTAGAACAGACCTCACAAAATGTTAAAATTTTCAAGTACCGTGACATGTAATAAATAAATCAACCCAAGTCTTCAAAAAGGTTGAGAATTTGTAAAATAGAACATGTTTCATAAAACAATAAATAACCGAAAAAATTCATACTGGCAAACCAGATGACGAAATGAAAGATAAAAGCGCCCAGTTGTAGATGGATTGAATAAAGACACAGAACACAACTAGTATAGGTATATATTAGAAAGTTAGTCTAGATTTCAACAGAAAGGCTTTGACAATGACGGCGTCGCCATCGAAATGCATCAGCCGATATAATTATTTAATTATAAATTATATAATTATAAAAAACAAGTGAACAATAAGTGATTATTGAACACTTAAAAACATTGTGGTGTAGGGGTGAAAATTTATTTGTATTTTACTTATATTATAATATGTTATACCTCCAAAAGTGAATAAAGAAAACTATAGCAATATGGAAATTGACAGCGATAGTTGTAGTGAAATATGTGAAAATTTTGAATATTCCGCAAGTGATTTTAATTCTTGTGATGAAGGAGACAGTGATACAAGTGTTATATTTCAGTCAAGAGAAAAAAATTGATCCCTATTCAATTTTCAAGCGAAGAAGAAAGCGAAGTGGAAAGAGAAATTGTTCCTGAATGTGATGAAGATTGGATTGAAATCGACAGTGATGACGAAAACATTTAAAGTGTAAATATAAATATTTTTATGCACAAAACTATATCTCTTATCTCTTTATGTCGAGTAACCTTAGTTACTCTTCTCTTACAATAAGCACTCAAATATATCACTGACCCAGTGAAAAGTTAAGTACAAAATGCAAACGTCCGATAAGGGTTAATTGCCAGCGCAAGTGGTTAAAGCATGCGGCAGCCAAAACTGACCTGTAGTAGTCCTCGAATGTTCCGCATTTCGTCGAATGGAACCGGAACGACGCCTCGACCATTTTCTCTGGTTGAATCGTACCGTGTTGAGTCTCACAATGGAACAGTCGCTCGTCGTCGAACGGATGTGTTGTTGCCTCGATGTAAGGGTTGATCTTATGCCACGAGTACGTTATTTCCGTGTTGCTCGGATTGAAAACTGTGAACTTTCTGGACAACAAATATACACAAAAAAGATAAAAAAAAATGAGAAATAACCGTTGCTCTGGCATATATTTTAGGAATGGTATACAGTAAGGTTAACAAAAAATAAACAAGTGACTTACTTCATCAACGAAACCCCAATTCCGACGCAGCCGAGCTCGACGACTTTCCACTTGCCGCACAGTTCTGGTAAATGTAACTCGCGGCGGTTGTTATCGAGGTAATCGCTGAACTCGACGTTGAAACGGCAATACGACACGACGCCCCTCCCTCTGATCACGATATTCGTCTGCCCGTAGTTCGGATCCAAGTTCGGTATTTGGCTTCTGAGGTACACTTTGTACAGCAGCGCGTCGATCGGCGCGAACGTCACGACGAATGTCTCGACTCCAAACGGCGCGACGACCACATTCTCCGGCTCGATTGTGAACGGGAGCCAAACATTTTTCTGGTCCAGACTATCCGATCGGTATAAGAAATTCACTAAATTCGACGTCGATTTTTTGTTATCGTAATTAAAGAATTGCTCTGCAATCGATATGGAAAATAGCGTTTTTTTTAAAGAGAAACAAATATTATTCTATCACTGATTTCAATTTAAAAAAATAAATAAAAGCACGTACCTCTTCCGGTCAATGGTCTAGCGTGTTTACTCGAACACCTTGCAGAACTAATTCTCGTTACCGGCGACATTTCAGCAGACGAAATTATCGCTTCGGACACACTGTCCGTTTGACCGGAAATTCTGTTCGGATATTTAGCATCCATTGTCAATTTCCATTTTAATATCAAAGGGACGTCAGAGGTGTTAGTGACCATGAAAATGTACTCGTTTTTCTGTATAAATTCGAAACGAGACATTATTGATAACTGTTAAATTATTATTTAAAAGTGAGGAAAAACATCTCCGTCGAATTATTTCGTCGACGAGTCCAAAAACAGAATTAGAACGATCATATTGTTATTTATTGAATAGAGATAGATCGTCTCTAGTTGGTTATGTTTGACAAGAAAACATTGTTTAACAAAGATGAATCTCCAGGCTCGATACTACAAGACTGTGTAAATATTCAACAAACAATCGTTTGCTATTCACTTTAACTGCTGATGCACATTTCGGTAGTCACACGATCATACATCAAATATATCATCTGATATCCTAATTACGAGGGTCGTTTGATAAGTCCGTGTAAATTCCGAAAGATGGCACCACTGGTGCATATCGAGGTTATTTTTAATTAGTAGCACCTCTTGGAAGAACACACATCAAGTTTCAGCCACATCGGTCTATTCCTTTGTGTTTGACAATCGTTGGAATCAAGGAAATCGAGTGATTGTCAAATAATGGACGAAAAAGAATTTCGCGTGTTGATTAAACACTACTTCATTAAAGGCAAAACGCCTCAGGAGACTAAACAGAAGCTCGATAAACATTATGGTGACTCTGCACCTTCGATTAGTGCGGTTTATAAGTGGTTTCAAAATTTTCGGAGTGGCCATATGAGCACAAGAGACGCTGAACGTTCTGGACGCCCTGTCGAGGTCACCACTCCAGAAATCATTGATAAAATCCACGATACGGTGATGGATGACAGAAGAGTGAAAGTGCGTGAGATTACTAGTGCTGTAGGCATCTCGTGTGAACGGGTACATAATATTTTGCACCGACATTTGGACATGAAAAAGCTAACCGCCAGGTGGGTGCCGCGATTGGTCACGATCGACCAAAAACGAGGTCGTGTGAAGTGTTGCAAGAACGGTTTGCAGCTGTTTCGACGAAATCCGCAGGACTTTAAGCGTCGTTTCATCACTGTAGATGAAACATGGATACATCACTACACTCCTGAGACCGAAGAGCAGTCTAAACAATGGGTTATCGAGGGGGAATCTGCTCCGAAAAAGGCGAAGACAATTCCTTCGGCCGGGAAGGTTATGGCGACTGTCTTTTGGGATTCGCAAGGAATAATCTTTATCGACTATTTGGAAAAGGGTAAAACCATTACAGGTGCATATTATTCATTGTTATTGGATCGTTTGAAAACCGAGTTGCAAGAAAAACCTCCCCGATTAACCCACAAAAAAGTCCTCTTTCATCACGACAACGCACCAGCTCACACCTCAGCAGTTGTGGCCGCAAAACTAATGGAAATAGGGTTCCGAATCGTTTCACATCCCTCCTATTCTCCAGACTTGGCTCCGTCGGACTATTATTTGTTCCCTAATATGAAAAAATGTGGGAAAAAGATTTTATTCAAACGAGGTGATTGCAGGAACGAATGACTATTTTACAGACTTGGACAAATCCTATTATTCGGAAGGGATCAACAAACTAGAGCAGCGTTGGATGAAGTGTATAAGCCTAAAAGGAGACTATGTTGAAAAATAAAAACGATTTATTCAAAAAAATCAAGCAGTTTTTATTTTTACACGGACTTATCAAACAACCCTCGTAGACTTATTGTTACAATTGCAATGATCAATATTTATTCTGGAACTGTCACGAATGCACTTTTATATAAACGAGCTATAATCGTACTACCACCAGATGTTGAAAAAGTGTTCAATAGTTATTTATCGTTCGCTTTCTTTGTTTACAAATTGATTCGCATTCCAGTGACAACGGTGCTATTCGTCACGAGAGCGCACAATATCTAGATTTTATAACTCAGTGCACTATACAGTGAGTAGCAAACTGTGGAATGAGAAAGGGAGCTTTAAAGCGCACTTCGAAAAGACCGCATATGTAATAACAACTCAAGATGTAAACATTAGGATTTGCAAATCCGAATCTTTAGTCCCTTGATCTGAATTTGCAGTCTCAAGCATCTGTACTAATATTATTATATACGAGGTCAGACAATTAAGTAATGCGACCGATTTTTTTTCTCGGCCTGTGGTAACACTGCGAACCTATAACTCCGCCACCGTAATAGCAGATCCCTACTCTCTCGATTGAGACCTTGACCACTCTCGTACGATCATTTCTTCGCCAGCTGTTTAGTGTTTTGTAACAACGCGCGAGTAGTGCATGTCACGAAAATGGAACAGAGAAATTTAGATTAAGATTATCTCGAGCAGGTTGAAAATGATCCTACTCTTCTCGATCGAGTTATTACTGGTGATGAAAGTTGGTTCTTTTAATATGACCCCGAAACTAAACGACAAAGCCAACAGTGGCTGTCCCCTGGAGCACCGAGGCCAAAGAAGGCGAGAATGAGAAAGTCCAAAGTGAAAACCATGTTGATTTGCTTCTTCGACAGCAAAGGGGTGGCTCACAAAGAGTTCGTACCACCTGGACAAACCGTAAATCAAGTATTCTTGTTAGAATATATGTAAATCCCTGCTACTAACAGAGATAGACAGTAACCATATGTATATGTATAACCATATGTATGTGTATGCTCGGTGGAGCAGGTAGTCGGTCAGTAGTTAAGTCACTCTGTTCGGGACAGCAAGGGATGCGTGGGTACGCAAAGCACGAGAATGTGTGTTGCTCAGTATTTGTAATTATATTAAGTATGTTATAATAAATAAATATAAAGAAGTTAGTTTATTATTTCTTCCCACCAATAATCCAACATGGTAGCGGAAGCGTGGTTAATCAAGAAAAAGTTAAAAATAAAGTTAAATTAAAGTGAAAAATATTGGAAAAATAAAAGGTTCAGAGTGACACAGTGTAATTAAAACAAGTAATGAAAAATGAACTAATATAATGAAATAATAATGAAAAATAATGAAAAGTAATAAAGAAGATAATAAAGATTATTGAAGAAAATAAAGATTATTAAAAGAAATAAAGATTATTAAAGAAAATAAAGATTATTGAAGAAAATAAAGATTATTAAAGAAATAAAAATTAATTAAGAAAAAGATTTTTGAAGATTACAAAAGACGTATTGATAATTAAAAGTGTAGTTTACAAAATAAAAGAGAGAAAAATGTCGAAATCAGATGATATTAAAGTACAAGTGTTTGATGGGCATGATTACAGTCTATGGAAAAAGAGGTTGATATTGTATCTTAAATTAAGGAAGTGTCACGAAGCAGCAACCAGAGAAAAACTATCAACCGATAAAGAAGAAGTGTGGGAAGAAAAAAATTTAAAAGCAATGAACTACATAGTTGGTAGTATTACAAATGAACAATTTGAATTTATAAGTGAAGAAGAGACTGCAATAGACATGATGAAAAAGTTTGATCAAATGTATTTGAAAGAGTCAACAACACTACAACTATGCATAAGAAGGTTAGATAACCTCAAATTAAAAGATTTTGATGTATCAAGTGAATTTTTTTTAGAATTTGAAAAGACGATAAATGAACTAAAAAGTGCTGGTGGCAAAGTAAGCGAACAAGAAAAGTTAAACTACATGCTTAGAACATTGCCAGAATCTTTAAACTACGTTGGTGATTTAATTGACGCAATCAAAGAAGAAGACAAAAATTGTGAATTTTTGAAAAATAAAATTGTAATGTGGGAAAATAGAAATAAAAAGGACTGTAATCAAATGAAAACAAGTGCATTTAGTGCAGAAAATAAAAACAAGTTGACATGTTATGGATGTGGAAAAACAGGCCACAAGATAAACCAATGTAAAAATACATGGCCAAGGACAAGCAGAAATGGATATTTCAGAGCAGAAGGTTACAGGCAAGGAGGTGCGCACGAGCAGTCAGCACCAACACAGAAACGAGGTTGGCAACAGCGCAGCAACTACAACAACCGAGGCAGAGGATATGCTCAACGAGGCTGGCAACAGCGCAGCAACTACAACGACGGTGAACACGATGCAAGGTACACATCCAGCGACAGACAAGAGGAAGTAGGTTCTTTTTATACACAGATAGAAAAAAATGTAAATAATAAAAATGATATAAATATTTATAATTGTAATGTAAATAGAATAGATTGGATATTGGATAGTGGATGTTCTGATCACATTATCAATGATGATTCTTACTATAGTCAATGTATAAGTTTGGAAAGTCCAATAAATGTTAAAATTGGAGATGGACGAATTTTGAAAGGTACTAAAGTCGGTAAAGTAGAGACATATTTTATAATTGATAATAGAAAAATTAATATGACAATATCCAATGTATTCTATGTAAAAGATATGGATAAAAATTTGATAAGTTATGCGAGAGTGACTGACAAAAACAAGATATGGTCTGTTAATAATACTTCAGAAATTTATGATAAAAATGATAAATTAATTGGTATTGCATACAAAGAAAAGGGTATATATAAAATCAATAGCTTTTTAGAAAATAGAGAAAATTATAATGTTGAAAGTTTAAAAATGACAGAAAAAGAAAAATTACACAGAAAGTTAGGTCACATTAATTTTAATTATTTAGATTACATGTGTAAAAATAATTTAGTAGACGGAGTGCCAGAAAAATTAGAACAAGTTTATTTAAAATGTGGAACATGTTTACAAAATAAAATGCATAATTTGCCATTCGTGAATCAAAGAGCACGAGCAAAAGATATATTAGAAATAGTTCACTCTGATCTAAATGGGCCCCACAAGACTGAAGGTTATGATGGTTCTAAATATTTTTTTACTCTTGTAGATGATTATAGTAAATTAGCTATGATTTATACAATAAAATCAAAGAGTCAAGTTTATAATTGTTTAAAAAATTATATAAATAGAATAGAAAACTTAACAGGAAAAAAGATTAAAAGACTTAGATGTGATAATGGAAAAGAGTATCTAAATAAGTTCATTTATGAATTAGTTAATGAAAAAGGAATAAGTATTGAACCATGTCCACCGTATGTACACGAATTAAATGGTGTGGCAGAAAAATTTAATAGAGATATAATGAATTCAGCAAGGTGCTTGTTGTATGAAGCAAATGTAAACAGACGATACTGGCCAGAAATTGTAAGAACAGCAACGTATTTGAAAAATAGAACTTTTAGTAAAGGCACAATGGAAAATAAAACACCATTTGAAATTGTTTTTGGTAAGAAACCCAATCTAAGTAATGTAAAATTGTATGGAAGTAAAGTTTATGCTAGAGTTCCAGAGGTAAAAAGAGAATCAAAATGGGACAGAAAAGCAGATGTAGGAATCTTGTTAGGATACGAAGATGTGGGATACAGAGTTTTATTAAATGGCAAAATTCAAGTAGTTAGACATGTAGAAGTAGTAGAAAAGAATGAGAATTTAATTGGTTTCAGTGGCTATGAAAATGAAAGTCAAAATAATGATAATGATGAAAGTTTAGATGATCAAAACTCTGAAAATGAGAGAGAAAAAGGACAAGAATTGAGAAGGTCAGAAAGAAATAAGAAAAGACCAGATTTTTATAGTGCAAGCTTAGCAACAAAATATATTTATGTACATTTTGTTAATGCAAAAAAGGTCGATAAGAAAGAAGAGGAAGGAAAAAGTCACGAGGATCAACAGAGTGAAACAACACCAACTACGGTAAAAAAGATTCCAGAACAAAGAAAACCAACACTGGACGAATCAAATTTCGAACCTGACTATGATGCATTAGAAACAGAATCTGAAGATGATGATAAAGAGAAAGAAAAGGCGAAAACCGATTCAGGTAAGAAAAGGGACCGTTCGAAGAGTTCAGAGAAACCGAAAGAATCAGATAGTTCCAGTTCATATAGTAGTTCCGATAGTTCGAGATCGAGTGAGGAAAAGCAGAAAAGAAAACACAGGAAGCATAAGAATAAGAAGAAAAGGAAAAAAAGTATCTAGTTCGAGTAGTTCGGATTCAGATAGTGATTCGAGTTCCGATGACGATAGCAAAAATAAAAAGAGTAAAGTTAAAAAGTTTTAGAAAAGAATTAAAATTATGTTAAAAATAAAATGAAGTATGATTATGTTAGATACGGTAAACATATAAATTTTAAGTTTAGAAATTGAGATCTGTAGTAGCAAAGATTTAAGGAGGTGTGTTAGAATATATGTAAATCCCTGCTACTAACAGAGATAGACAGTAACCATATGTATATGTATAACCATATGTATGTGTATGCTCGGTGGAGCAGGTAGTCGGTCAGTGGATAAGTCACTCTGTTCGGGACAGCAAGGGATGCGTGGGTACGCATCGATAGGGAGCACGAGAATGTGTGTTGCTCAGTATTTGTAATTATATTAAGTATGTTATAATAAATAAATATAAAGAAGTTAGTTTATTATTTCTTCCCACCAATAATCCAACAATTCTACCGCAATGTGATCGAAAAATTACGAAAAAGGATGCTCAGAGTGCGTCCAGAGATCGCGAAGACTCGGGTTCTGCATCACGACAATGCTCCCTGTCACTGTGCGTTCAGTGTCTCTCAGTTTTTGGCGTCTAAAGGCATCGCAACGTTACCACAACCGCCCTATTCACCGGACATGTCACCCTGCGACTTTTTCCTATTCCCCCATATGAAAAAATTCATCAAAGGTCGACATTTTGACTCCGTTGAGATATCCAAGAATCTGTGACGAGGGTACTCGGAGAGGTCCCACAAGAAGTGTTCCAGAATTGTTACGAAAACTGGAAAACTCGCTGGAATAAGTGTATAGATGCGGGAGGGGACTACTTTGAAGGGGATCGCAGCGATGTACCTTAATTTTTAAATATACTCGATTTTTGAATTTTGTCACATTACTTAATTGTCTGACCTCGTAGCAATAGAAAAAAACAAAATAAGTATGTGTCATAGTTAAGTAGAATATTTTGTTGTTCATCTTGTACGAGGGGTGTTAAAAAAGATCTACTAAGGCCGATAACATTTTTTACCACAGTTTCATATTTAATCCCATCAGACTACTTTTTATTCACAATAAAAAAAGCATTGAAGGCGTTCGTTGAGAGTTGATAGATGAAATTAAATGCTTTGAAGGGCAATAACTGGAATCAAATAGTGCTTATTTCTACCGGAAGAGCTTAGAAAGATGGCTACACCGTATGAAAAAATGTTTTAACTGAAATGGAACATATTTGAAAAATACAGCCGCTTAGTTCAATTTGCTGTGTCTTTATTTACATTTCCCGGGAACTTTTTGAACGTCCCTCGTTTGAAATTTGAATAAAATCCAATCTCTACATCGCCATGATTATTATTGTTGTTGTTGCTGTTTTTATTATTTGAATAAAAGCATATCGAATAACTCACTTCGTAGATTTTAGTCTCCGGAAAAAAGATCTCGTCTATTTCGCAAACGTACGAGCAATAGTTGACGAGAATGGACATTTTGACCAGGACGGTTCTCTCCGAATCTACAACTACAGTGTAGGACCTCTCGTGCGGCAATCTGTAAATGCGAATGAAACGATGACCGCAAGATGCAAAATGCAAAACCGTTCATTCACGCTTACTCTGTTTCCGATTCCAATGTTTTGAGCGGCGTATTCGGCGTCGGACGTTCGACGTGTTTCGGAGGTACTGGAGGAGGATTTTTTTGCAAGATCGGAATATCTTCTTCACTAGTATACACGATCTTCGCAGTGAATAGTTCGATCAATGTCTGAAAATGATTTTATTACGAACATTGCAAAAAGACATTAAGAGAAGTTTTTAAACATAAAGAAGGTGAACTTTCGACTGAACATGAAATTACTAAAATTAGTAAAAACGACCAATATCTTGTTGAATAAATGTAGATATAAATATGGAAAATTCGTGTTTTAATTGTTCTTTCGAGAACCTCCTAACTGTTTCAACGACCATAAAGGTGTTTTTCTCCTGAAATCTGCTCGATATCTGTAATCAGCTTGGAAGAATTTGAAACTTCAATCTGATTATAGATACTATTAACTCTTTGCACTCGAGAGGTGACTCTCGGTCACCATTCGGTTTGACGCGATACGTGATCGCCGTTATACGACGGCGATGTTCATTTTCGTTTGATTTCTATGACATAAAAGAACCATTAGATTTTTTTATGTTATTTTTTACCAATCAACTAATTAATGAAATAGTGAATGAAACTGATAATTACGCTACAAGGACGTTAGAAGGGAAGACACTATCGTCGCATTCTATATGGCGAACTTGGTATGATGTGACCGTCGAAGAATTCTGGACATTTATTGCACTAACAATAAATATGGGGACCGTGCCGTTGGCGAACTTACAAGAGTACCGGTCAAGAAATAATGTTAGCTACATTCTTTTTTATTCAAACACATTCACGAGAGACGGATTTAGCCAGATTTTTTGGATGCTTCATTTGAAGACAATTTCGACACAAAATACAAACCCAAGAACCCGTTTGCAGTTGGTAAGCTGCTTCCTCGACTACATAAATTCAAAATTCTTGAATTATTTTACACCAGGAGAACAGATTTGTGTGGATGAGTCCACTATCAAATTCAAAAGTCGGGTTTCATTCATTACCTATAATTCCAAGAGACCAACCAAATAGGGTATTAGAGTTTACACGATGGCACTAGCTACGTTTGTGGTATTCTACTCTATTATGGAGCTTTGACAACAGAGAAATCGATGAGACCTGACCTTCCGATATCAACCGGAATTCCACTGCACCTTTACACAATGATGCTGGATAAAATTCCCGGTGCTCAGGGACACCACCTGTCCACGAATCGGTATTATACAAGTTATATCTTGGCTCGAGAATTACACGAACTGAAGTGCCACTTAACTGCGACGATCCTGACAAATAGGAAGGAGCTGCCATGTCTAATAAAAAACCAAAATTCCACAAGAAATCCACAGTAGTATATCGCAAAGGTAATACTTTAGTTCTAGCATGGAAGGACAAAAGAATCGTCACATCTTTGATCACTAGAGATAATGCGGGAATAACTCCCGTAAAAAGGATTTTACTAGGTGGTATTGAGGTTACTGTAAAAAAATCCAATGTTATCATAAACTATATAACATATATGGGCGGTGTTGATCGAGCTGACCAATATGCCTCGACATACTGTTTTCTAAGAAAGACCTTGAAATGGTGGCGAAAGCTATTTTTGGGGGGTTTAGAGATCTGTTCAATCAATTCTTATATTCTTTATAAATCAGTAAAGAAGCAGAGAAACGAACGACCGCTTACTCATCTGTAGTATGTAAAAACTTTTCTTTACCAATTGAGAGGAGATTTTCGCCAGACACGAGAGATCGAGCCTTCTACTTTAACCTGCAGTTTTGATGAAATCCGATTGAATGAGAAGCTATATGTTATGTTAACAGGAGTTGGGAAGGATTTCAAGGTTTGCTCTCAACGAAATAAGACACCAAACCACATATTACTGCGATACTTGCCCCGACAAGCCGAGGATGCATCTTGGAGATTGTTTTATAAAATGCCATACAAAGCAACAATACAGAGCTTAATGTTTAACAAATTTCCTTCTTTGAGGTACGAGTATAAAAATACATAAAATATTAAAATATAAAAGTTTTATACGTTAATTTGTATGTGAAATCATTTTAATGAAGCTGTAAAAAATTCACCAAAAATGTGGAAAATCTTCTCGAGTTGCTGGTTCGCCCGAGCGAAAAAGGCCTCGAGTGCAAACGGTTAACAAATTTGTATCCATTTCGTATAAAATACGGTTTCAAGGTCGTCCCGAAACTCAAGTACTTTCTCTGTTCATCGACATGAATCAAACGACGAGCAATGAACTTTCGGAACAACCCGATATGACCAACACTTAATAATAAGCAGCGATTGTCAAACAGTGTCTCGTTCACCTCGACAAACATGATCGGATTCATCGTGATGAAACTCGCCACGATGTCGAGCCTCTCTCGTCCGGCCAAGTGTCCCGTTTGCGGCATGAACGTCAAGTTTTCGATCTCGTACACGAACTCGAATCGGTAAATGTCGTCGGTGTAGTTGACGATCGAAAATCCGATCACCGACAACTTTTCGATTTCCTGTTGACCGAAATCCAGACAATAGCAAAGAGGCGGTACGGTCAACGTATCCGCAGACATTTTCCCGTTGAAGTTCGGTATCGGCACGACGATGTCAAGACCTTCCAGGCATATATCTTCCATGTATCCGACGCCTTTCAGGTCGATC
The DNA here is from genome assembly GCA_029203775.1 of Neoneuromus ignobilis. NCBI lineage: Eukaryota > Metazoa > Arthropoda > Insecta > Megaloptera > Corydalidae > Neoneuromus > Neoneuromus ignobilis. The sequence goes on along the minus strand of CP092087.1, from coordinate 71,698,904 downwards.
TGAAACGATTCGAAATTAACGATTACGTTACTTCTATGGGAAAACATTAATAAATACCTTGATATTTTCATAAGGATTATTCACGACGAGCAGCCTGACATTCGCCGAGAAAATACCGGTTTCGACGGGCCGGAAGACTACATAAAACGACACGGTATCTCTTGATATCACGTTGATCAACACGTGATGTGCGAGAGTTCCTGGAAAAAAGTCGAACGAGAGGAACGAAATCGTATCGAAACAATTTAAGATTTATCCGGTCACCTTTGCCGTCCCAAAACGGCGTCTTCTTCAACGTCTCTGCAGGTAATTCGATCGTGAACAGTTCCGTTCTGTCGTCCTTGATCTCGACGATCACTTCCGCCGATAACGCGCCGGTGTTCTTGAACGTAACCGTCTGTTTGACGTGCCGGCCTATCAGGACCGGTTCGTAAATTAAATCGTACTGGCCGACAACCAACGGTTTCGGTTCGAGGATCGATATTTGCGGAACGAGCGCCTCGCCTTGCATCGAAATGGACAGTTTGTCGAGGGTGTCGCTTTTCGTACCAAGCAGACAAAATTCTAATGTCGCCAAGAAATTCTAGATGAAAGAAATGTATATAAAAAAAATCGAACATAATTCATACAGTAGAATCGTGTAAAAAATAAATAGGTATTCAACACTGATTGTTATTTTTCAGATGATTTATTAACCATTATCGGTCGTATGTCACCTCTGACGTGACATTACAACTTTGTTCTATCAGTCGTATGTCACGTGCGAGGTGACAAGACTGAACAAGTAACATCGTCCTCATTGCTGAATGTACACACTGTATGTTTTTACAGTTTAATTTCTATTCGATAACAGAACACGTTCTGTTATATTTCACAACAATTATTTTACTTATAATATTTTATTCCTCCAAAAATGAATAAAGAAAACTATAGCAATATGGAAAGCGACAGTGAGAGTTGTAGTGAAATATGTGAAAATTTTGAATGTTAGGTAAGTGATTTTAATTCTTATAATGAAGGAGACAGTGATACAAGTGTTATATTTCAATCAAGGGGAAAAAATTGATCCCTATTCAATATTCAAGTGAAGAGGAAAACGAAGTGGGAAGAGAAATTGTTCCTGATTGTGATGAAGATTGAATTGAAATCGCCAGTGATGACGAAGAAATTTAAAGTGTAAATATAAATATTTTTATGCACAAAACTATTTTTTTGATGTCGAGTAACGTTAGTTACTCTTCTCTTACAATAAGCACTCAAATATATCTCAGACCTAGCGGAAAGTTAAGTACAAAATGCTAACGTCCGGTAAGGGTTAAAACATATTTAAAAATAGATCAAGTGCGAAAAAGATAAACAAACGCTTATTTATTTCGTCTTCAAATGTTTCACTAGTCTTCTTAATTATTTGTGTAGTTGGAAAAGAAACACAATATAAATTATAATACGAGGTCAGACAATTAAGTAATGCGACAAAATTCAAAAATCGAGTATATTTAAAAATTAAGGTACATCGCTGCGATCCCCTTCAAAGTAGTCCCCTCCCGCATCTATACACTTATTCCAGCGAGTTTTCCAGTTTTCGTAACAATTCTGGAACACTTCTTGTGGGACCTCTCCGAGTACCCACCCTCGTCACAGATTCTTGGATATCTTCAACGGAGTCAAAATGTCGACCTTTGACGAATTTTTTCATATGCGGGAATAGGAAAAAGTCGCAGGGTGACATGTCCGGTGAATAGGGCGGTCGTGGTAACGTTGCGATGCCTTTAGACGCCAAAAACCGAGAAACACCAAACGCACTGTGACAGGGAGCATTGTCGTGATGCAGAACACAAGTCTTCGCGATCTCTGGACGCACTCTGAGCACCCTTTTTCGTAATTTTTCGAGCACATTGCGGTAGAATACTTGATTTACGGTTTGTCCAGGTGGTACGAACTCTTTGTGAACCACCCCTTTGCTGTCGAAGAAGCAAATCAACATGGTTTTCACTTTGGACTTGCTCATTCTCGCCTTCTTTGGCCTCGGTGCTCCAGGGGACAGCCACTGTTGGCTTTGTCGTTTAGTTTCGGGGTCATATTGAAAGAACCAACTTTCATCACCAGTAATAACTTTTTTTTTTTAGTAATAACTTTCATCACCAGTAATAAATTTCTCTGTTCCATTTTCGTGACATGCACTACTCGCGCGTTGTTACAAAACACTAAACAGCTGGCGAAGAAATGATCGTACGAGGGTGGTCAAGGTCTCAATCGAGAGAGTAGGGATCTGCTATTACGGTGGCGGAGTTACAGGTTCGCAGTGTTACCACAGGCCGAGAAAAAAAATCGGTCGCATTACTTAATTGTCTGACCTCGTATGTTAGAAGAGTATAAAGCCAACTACTCTATTTTTCAAATATTTTTCGTTCAATTCGGCGTTGCAGCCCCGAAGAGCCGGCAGTGTTAGAGTGCCTATCCCCGAGGAAGTATATGGCTCTCGTTTCGCAAATTTTTTATACCGGGTCGTGATATTATCACTTGTTAGAGCATTTCCTGTGTCCTAGTGAGACTATTATATGATGTTCTACCAGCGGAGTTTAAAGCCATCCATACGAAGGCGACCCCATACTGACCAAATTTTTCATTCACCCTACTTTATTATAATTATAAAGCATTGAATCTTCGAACACAGGATGGCAAAGTCTCATAGATTATAATGGCGATTATATTATTAATTAAAAAACAAGAACCTTTTGTACAAACTTGTTCGTGTATTTCATTTCAAATACGTCATTACTTATGGGATGATCTAATTTGGATTCATCCTCCAGAAAGGGTAAAATCGATTAATTATTTTCATATAACGACCTATCTGTGCACTAGTTTTATTTGAAAAACGAACGTAGTAGACCGTGTAAATTAATTAAAATAAATGAACAGAGAGTAGGACCTGTCATCGCTTACATCGATACATTTTGGCATGAACTTGATCTCGAACAGAGCTTCAGAATATGGAGCTATCGTGACTTCCGGATCGACAGAAAATATCTGCGTCTGGTTCGTGTATCCTTCGTTCGGTTTCTTCGACAAGGACAAGTTCGTCTTGACTGTCGCCGGCACGACGCTCGTATTACTCATCCGTGCTTGAATACTGACCTCTTTCTGTAAGCACACGTTGTAAAAGTGCAGCTTGCAATCTTCCTTACTGAACACGACATGTTCGCCCATCTGTAGAGAATTTCATTCGATTATTCGTTAAATAAGACCTTTCCATTGACTACTACGTTATTATAAATATAAAAGGAAGACATTTAAGTCCCACTTAACACATTTTTTTCCACAAACGGACTTATACCACTTTCGAAAATAACGGCTCGTATATGAGTGTAAAGCTGTACGTTTTATTTTTTGTACGGAAGAGTAAAATTACCTCTTTAGAGACATGGAAGTTCGTTATGTTGTTGACAACGTACGCGTCCCTGAAGATCCGGTCGTGGTTCTTGAAATCGATCGCCGGTAGATACGCCCTAGCGACCACTTGTACGAAATGCCCCCTCCGCTGATCTCTCGGCAAACTTTCCGAAATGAATATCCTGATCTGGCATCGAGACTCTTCGGCACGTTCGGGCTTACACGTTATTCTGACAGGCAATTCGTTATCGACGACGATTACCCCTTTCGTGGTACTCACGACGAACATACCCGTCTGGAGTGGCTTGTCGGTTAACGATTCTCTGTAAATCAAACAATCGACGATTGGAGCCGACATTTAATTTCGATGGGGACGAATATTTCGCAAGCCCCGTACAGAAAGAATCGAAACAAAAAAAAAGTACAATCACCTTTTGATATTTCCTTTCTTTATTTGCCCTTTAGAGCTCTTCGCCGTCTTCAGCGTGATCTTGCTAGATTGTTTACCCTTCTTCGAACTGACCGAAATCAGATCTTCCTGCACTTTCTGATACGCATCCACCGACAACGCCGGGATGTACTCCTCTATCTTATACCTAAACTGAAACTTCCCGGTATTTTTGATAACCAAGTTGATGGTTTTTTCCTCGTCGATGCTCATCGCGCCGAAATCGACGACGCAAGGACAAATCGTATACCTGGAACGAAATACATCGATTCGAAACGGAACGACAAGCTGAGCGACTCGTATCATTTACTTGGAATAGTGCGACGTTATCGAAACATTGATCGGAATCCTAGCGATATCGATTTTGTTCACGACGTCCGAGATGACGACGACGAACACGGGCTTCTCCCTAACACAGATCTTCCGTTTCGGTATGCACGAGAACACGCACGGGAACAGCAATTTCGGCAAAAGGTCGCCGATTTTCGGGTCGACTTGCCATTTCGATTTGTAACAATTGAGCTTCAGGTCCTTGTTCAGTAAAATCCTGAAACGACCAGTGTACATAATTAACCGTATTGGATATGGAATGAATCCATCGACACTCACTCGAATCTGAGCGGGTATTTTCCGCGGTTGAAGAGGCCTACGTACTGTTCGTACTTGAACTGGACCTTCACGTCGCCGAACTGCACGTGCGTGAAATCCGGCTGAGCGTAGTATATGTCTAGCTCGACGTCGTAGCTCTCGGCTTGGAGAATCAATGTGTCGGCGAGGAGGACTGTATTCCGGTCGTGAAAATCGTAAACCTGTGCAAATCGTGAACACGATGAGATTTTTGAAAATGGAAAATTAACACCGTAAGAAGATAAAAGATAGTTAGTTGTTATGTGTTAAACAGAAATGAAAAACAGTCGGTTTTATCGACGAACGTGATCATATATTTAAAACAAATTTTAGATTAGCAATAAACAAACTTGATCACATACAACGAATGGAAAATGAATACTAGAAAAAGATAAAACATAACGAATTGATGTGTATTAGAGAGAAATAGAGAATAGCAAATAGGGCATATATATGTGACGCATAAACAAAATGCTTTATTCGATTGTTGCACATGAAATGGGAGATTAGGATCTGTAGTGAAATTGGAAATGACGTTGTCATGGACAAGCAGTGTTGAATTTTGATAAAGAGAGGCTCTGGACTATTCTTTCACTACATATGTAAGAAATATCTATGAGCGTCAACTCGAGCAAGATGTTCGGCCTCAGAATCAGAAAAAAAATATTTTGTCTAATAATTACATGAAGTTTACATGATATTTTCGGGGTTAGTAAGGCTGCCTATCTTATGATAATGTGCCTATGGTTGGGTATTATTTTCGGTATGTGCTAGTGAGATTTTGTAACAACACAGGAACAATTTCAAAAAACTTGTTTTAATGTGATTTTTTTTTAACTATTTTAACTTATGCTAACTTAACTATCTTTATTAATTATACTGACTTAGTTATAAATAGCTTATTTGTTAACCTATTTAAAAACATTGTTTACGGCGGTTCTATGCGCTAAGAGTTTTGTCACTGAGGAGTTGTCGAAGACTTTGAACTGTTGTTCATCATTAAACGCACTGATCACTCACTGTGTTGTGTTTGATTGACGGATTACAGTTGTATAAGCTGTACCAGGTGGGTGATCTTCCAAATAATTTTGAAGAATACCACAGGTTGCATCGCCGTGGGGATGTTTGTGGTAGTTTGGGTAGGAGGTAAATTTTGTATTGGCTGTTCGTTGGAATTTGATGGTGTCGTGGGGTTTGTGGGGGGAGGTTGATTTGAGGAGTTGGTAGGTTAGGGTGTGAATTTGGGGATAATGATGGGGTTGTGGTATGGAGTCCGGTGGGGGAAGATGACCTTTCGAGCCCGTTTGATTATGGGTTTTGAGTGCAGGTGTGAATTGCGGATGAACAGATTTTTGTGTTTTTGGACTCTGTCTAGGAACCTCGTGGTGATGCGTGTAATAAAGTCATCCATCATTTCGAGGCTGGCTCGACCATGAAGAACGCGCGTCGGGATGTGTTTCGGGGCGTACAGAATGAGCCGAAGAACCTTATTCTGGAAGCGTCGGAGACGTATGAGTGCCGTCGACGAGGCAGTGCACCAGATCTGTACTCCATAAGTGAGAACAGACCTGATGCACGTCCTGTAGACGTGCACTTTGGTTTTGATGAGTAGTTCCGATTTGAAAATCGGGCGGAGTGCCATGAAGGCCGATTGCGCCTTTCGCAATCGGTCTGAGATTGTTGGCAGGAAAGAAGATGTTCGGCCTTTCTTTTCATACAATCCTTATTTGGCTTCTTCCGATTGCCGCTTGTTTAGGCTACTGAAGGACTTTTAGGAAACAACAAATTCCACAATAATGACGAGGTCACTGAAGTTTCACAGAACTATTTTAACGAGCAATCGAAAACATGTTTTAAATAGGAATCAAGAAACTTCCACGATGATGAAACAAGTGTATTATATTTAGGGAGGAAGAGAATGAGGTTATTTTGAAAACATTTCGATTGCGTTGTAAATAAAATCTATAGGAACAAATTCCCCTTTATGTATGAACCACTTTCGTAAATGAATATTACTATGAAAAGTTATTGTTCTTTTTGGACAGATCTTGATCCTTATAGAGGAGTTCAAATGAGATTGAAGGCTTTAGACAAGCATTTACTTACTCACTATCATTTAATATTCTTTACCGTTCTTCAATTTCATTCGAGTCACCCTATGTGAACAAATAAGTAAAAAGTTTATACCGACTGACCTTCAAATCCAGATTCATATTATTTATATTTTCGACCCTGAGCGCCGTGTACTCGATACCGATCTTGATCTCCCTCTGCGGCTCGATGACGCCTCGCACGGCCGATAAATCGAACCCGGTACTATCGAACGCGCTCGCGTTCTCGAACTCCCATAGCACGGGCACGAGACATTTGTTGATCAGCGTGACGACGCGTCGCGATTTCCTGAACAGGACGACGCGCGAGAAGTCGACCAACCTGTCGACGATCTCGAACTCGAACTTGCAGCCGATTATCGACATGCGCACGATATTTATTTTCGGATTGTCGCGCGTGACGATCAGCAGGTTCGTGACGATCTCGCCGACCAGCATCGGGATGACTTGGATCATCACACGTGTCGTCGTGCCGGGCTAACAAGGATACTACTTATGTAAATGTTGGATTAATGTGATTGTACCTATTCATATTTGAAACAGTGTTTTAGTTCCAAAAATACAGGATCAGTTTTGCTCTTACAAATACTTATGTGAGCTAGTTTTGGAATTTCTAATACATTTTTCTGAAAATCGCATTTTCAAAACCGGTGAACAAAATATCTCGAAAAAGACTGCATCGATTTATTTTAAATTTTGCAAGCTTATTATAGACACAAAAAATTAGTCCTCGAACGAAATGTTTTTTTGAAGTGAAACTTCTCTAGCGGCGTTTGGGTACAATTTTTACATGAAACGGAAGCCACGTATATAGCTAACTATATAGCGGAACTCTGATATGCATAGTATGCTCAGCGGGTTTTTTTTTTGACAATTTTCCCGTGGTCTCGCATTCCTAAACACCCCAAACATCAAAACTCAAACACCTGCTTTCACTGCATACTGGTAAAATATCTTAACAGACTTGAAACTTTGCATTTAGTCATAGAAAATGCTCTGTAAAGAGCCAATGTTGGTCATCAAAATATATGAGGACATTTCAGAGATGCGATATTTCATACATAGTTCTAAAAAGTCGATGAAATATGCTTTCTAACAAAATTAAAGAAATATTTGCATTTTGAATCTTTCAAGCCTCATTTAAGCCATCTTGTATTCTTCTCTATCGAACATAGAATGCTATTGTTTTTTTCTAATCAGCCAACTACAATCATCGTAACGTTATCTGATTTAACTGATTGTTTTATACAAACCGGAATTTTCATCGACGTCGGATGAAATTTGAACGAATCACTCTCAACCAACTGCATCAAGTTCACATCGCACGTTATCTTCGATACGTTCGCGAGAGTGATGTAGGCCGTTTTGCAGGACAATCTAGGAACAGAACACGAGACCGAGTTCGAACGTCACGAAAAAAGAAATGAAAACAACGAGGATATCTGTACACAAAAACGTACGTACTCGGGCTTTTCCGGATCGTTGACGAACGCGGCGCCGAAATTTAACGTACGAGTGCTGAGGAAGTACTCCCGATCAGGTATCGTGTCCTCGTCGGGCTCCTCTCGCACCTCGTCGAACATGACGTACGGATCCATGTCGAGGTGTGGCAGTTCGCATCTGCCCTCGCAATTGATCGCGCATTTCGAGTCCGGCCAACCGACCACCTCGAAGTAGTAGTTGTGCTTGTAACTGCCCAACTTTTTTGGATTGAAGAAGATGTAGTAGTCGAGCGACTCGGACGGTTGGAGTACGCCGCGGGTTTTCAACGGAACTAGTGAGAAGGAGATCGGCGTGGATGAGAGCTGTTAATTTTTCAAATGGATAACAACAAAGACTGGTTCAAAATGACTGATTAGGTTGGTGGATTTTCTAATAAAACTTCAAACGAGTGTCTTTTGAAAAAATAATTGTCAGTAATGAAAATAAACATTAACGGACATAATAAATCTTTTCCAGCGAGATACGAGGTCAGACAATTAAGTAATGCGACAAAATTCAAAAATCGAGTATATTTAAAAATTAAGGTAGATCGCTGCGATCCCCTTCAAAGTAGTCCCCTCCAGCACCTATACACTTATTCGTAACAATTTTGGTAACAATTCGTAATAATTTTTGTAACAATTCTGGAACACTTCTTGTGGGACCTCTCCGAGTACTCTCGTCACAGATTCTTGGATATCTTCAACGGAGTCAAAATGTCGACCTTTGACGATTTTTTTCACATGGGGGAATAGGAAAAAGTCGCAGGGTGACATGTCCGGTGAATAGGGCGGTTGTGGTAACGTTGCGATGCCTTTAGACGCCAAAAACTGAGAGACACTGAACGCACTGTGACAGGGAGCATTGTCGTGATGCACAACCCAAGTCTTCGCGATCTCTGGACGCACTCTGAGCATCCTTTTTCGTAATTTTTCGAGCACATTGCGGTAGAATACTTGATTTACGGTTTGTCCAGGTGGTACGAACTCTTTGTGAACCACCCCTTTGCTGTCGAAGAAGCAAATCAACATGGTTTTCACTTTGGACTTGCTCATTCTCGCCTTCTTTAGCCTTGGTGCTCCAGGGGACAGCCACTGTTGGCTTTGTCGTTTAGTTTCGGGGTCATATTGAAAGAACCAACTTTCATCACCAGTAATACCTTTTTTTTTTAGTAATAACTTTCATCACCAGTAATACCTTTTTTTTTTAGTAATAACTTTCATCACCAGTAATAACCAGTAATAAATTTCTCTGTTCCATTTTCGTGACATGCACTACTCGCGCGTTGTTACAAAACACTAAACAGCTGGCGAAGAAATGATCGTACGAGGGTGGTCAAGGTCTCAATCGAGAGAGTAGGGATCTGCTATTACGGTGGCGGAGTTACAGGTTCGCAGTGTTACCACAGGCCGAGAAAAAAAATCGGTCGCATTACTTAATTGTCTGACCTCGTATATTATAGTCTAAATGAAACTGAAGGATAATAAAGAAGAGCAAATTAAAGATAGCAAATAAATTTATATCTAAACTATTTAATCCAGAGCCGAATTTACATGAAAGAAAACTCTAAATTATTCAACTTGTCAGTTCTCTGACATTGCATGTATAAGAAATGTCTTTAAACTTTCAAAAATGTTATACATCTTGTCCGGAAATCTTTTAGATTTTGAGACCCTAGTCTTCAGCTTACCAAGCCTATAGATAAATCCGGCACTGCTTCAGTTTCATTTGGGCTACTCTATACAAGTGCATCCGCGTCAGTGACAACCTAATATTCTGTTGGAAATTACAGAAAAAGACGAGCAAGTAGATACATGATAGAAGAGTAATTAGAACTGTGTACTTTGTACGAGGTTCGGTTCGCCGTTGATGACAGTCGGTACATCTTTTCGATCCGAGAGAAGCACGGCATCGATCTTCTTCGTCTCTTTAAAGCTCTTTCTCGTTTTTGATTTTCTTCTTCCTTCATTGAACGGTTCAATCAAAATGGTTTCAATTTCGGTCTTAGATTTGCAAGAAAAAAATAAAATATAATTCTGAGTCATTTTGAACGAATCTTCTACTTATATATATATATATATATATATATATATAAGTAGAATTTTCTTATATATATATATATATATATATATATATATATATATATATTAGGTTGGCAAATATCTCCCTTCCGCCTTCTGGTCTTTTGAATTTCGCAACTATGTACAAAAAAAAAAAAAAAGCGGAAGGGAGATACTTGCCAACCTAATATATATACAGTGTGATCCGAATAAAACTGAATAATAGTTAATAATAGCAAATGATAATAAACAAATAAATGTACATCTAAATCTTCCATTCTCATTTGAACTACATCATTACATAAATATGTAAATAGGAAAGAATATCTAAAAGAAAAAAATGTATACAAGACCAAAAATTGTGCCAGTTCTGGCAGAAGGAATTTCAAATACCATCAGAATATCGAAAAATGGGAAAACTGCTGGATATGATGGAATTATAGTAGACATTTGAAAATTAATAGGAGAAAAGAGGGAAACAATTTTGGCCGGTATTTTCACTCGCCGTTTAGAAAAGAGATAAATACCAAATGAATGGAATGAAGATACATTTGTTATAAATTGCAAAAAAATTGGAATAAGGAAAACTTGACTAATTTGAATAAGACTTGAATGACAACGATACATAAAAGTATTACCAAAATTATTTCAAGATGGCTACAGAGAAAATTGGCTTTTTTATAGCCAAAGAAAAAAGCAGGATTTCGAAGTAGATTTGGCACAGTGGATTATATTTAAGTGGTAAGGGAGGTTATCAGTCATTGCAACGAATATCAAACATCAATCTGTCTTAGATTTATAGATTATGAAAAAAAAGGTTATGTGTATTCTTATACACATGCCAGAAGTGAAACTTCTTTTCAATAAAGTTATCAAAAGGTACACGGACAAGCGTATGCCTAAAACTCGTAGATGAACAAATTCTTCAGAATAAAGCAAGTAACAAAATGAAGAAATGTAGTAGGAAGAGAAGCGGCAAATACACGGGATAAAAATTTAAGTAGAAAAAGATCAATGTTTTAAATAAATTAAATTTTTACAATTATTTCATATTAACACATCGTAAGCGGACAACGCGTCTCGATGATGTCTTTCATGCTGTAGTAATAGTATGCAAAAGACGTCGAGACGTTGTCCGTATACAATGTGTTAAGTAAGATTAATATTCATTTTCAAATTAAAACTTTTATAAAATTATAAAAATTTATTCGTTTTCGTTTGGAATTTCTTCGATTTTCACTGCTTCCTCCGGTGGTGACTGAGTAGGTATAAACGATACAATTGGTTTTTGATAAGTAAAATTTTTGCGCAATAGACTTTACCATCTTAATTTTTAATTACTATTATATTACTATTGTATAATATAATATACAATTAGATCAATGTTTTAAAAGTAAACAATTAAAGGAAATACTCACAAATAATTAAATACTAATTAAATACTTTAATATAACTGCAATAAATAGCATCTATTTAGATACTATTTATAGATAATTGATAATTTTATAACACCACATAAAATTCAATAAATCTTCAAAATGACACCTGAGAACAAAGAATTCATAATTATTGTGAGAATTTATTACAAATAAAACAACAGATAATCTCAAAACTGTTATAGGTTTCGATAATTTTTTTAATACCACGTGTTTTTAATAGTATTTCTTTTATTTGATAAATAGATTAATCAAAATAATGTTACAAAATACTACATACTACTGTATATATTGGTATACGTGTCAATTCCCTCAATTTCGTGTTGTTTGCTAAATTTTTAAATACCGCGTGGATTTAGTTGACTGTTATTTTTATGATTATTGAGATTAATATTATGATGACGTTTTAAAAATTAATATACTTATCAAAAATATCAATTATATCGCACTGAATAACACTCTTATTTAAACACAATTAACAACAACTGATTGTATATAAAAATTACTAAGCATAATAATGAAGTAAACATACGTGCTGCCTGCATTAATACAGTTTTGTTATCTAATCACATGTTAAAAGAGTGTGTATGCGTGATGGGCTTTTTCTCACTCTATCTACTACTTTTTTTCACTCTATCGTCTAAGCATGTATGCAAATTCAAATCAAGCACTAAAATTCGTACTCACGTTCCGTCTCTATTTCCGTCACTAAGTCTCTATTTCCGCGTCAGTAAATTTTTTACTCGTACGCGACTAAAGAAGTTTCACTTCAAAAATCCTTGACTCGTTCAGTACATAAGTAATTTTAAAAGTATTGAAGAGTCGATGAATTGAAGAATTATATATTGAACTCTTAGGAAATATTTATAAAAATAATATATACTCTTTATAACAAGTACATGAAGAAATGAGAAAATTTAAAATTATAAAAAGAGTAGGACAGAACGATGCAATATCACCAAAACTGTATATAAAAAGTATTTAAGATACTAAACAGGGAATCCGAAGAAATAAATGTAAATGAAGAAATGGTTGGTAACTTAAGATTTTCTGACGATATTATTTTTTTCTTGATAAGCTCAAATAAACACGAAGAATAATAGAAAGATTCCTCAAAAAAAAAATCAAAACATAGGACTTAAATAAATCTCAATAAGAAAAAGGAAATCAAAAAATTATCAAATCAAATGAGAATCGAACTAAAAAGAAGAAAAATAGAAGGAATTGAAAACTACGTATGTCTGGAACAACTCATTAACACCAAAGAAACGTGTATAGATGAAATGAATAGTAAGGTGACCAATCGTCCTCCTTTTGGGAGTTTTGTCCTCCCTCGAAAAGTGTCTTCCTAGATGTCCTCGTTTTCGATATGTAATACTAGATTTTGACTTCGTCTCAGGTGCATTGGAAAGATATTGAATCTTGTGGTCAGTTTTTATCCACAGAACTACCAGACATTAAAATAGATGACAATTGTCAATTTGAAGAAATTAGAAAACTGAATATTTATTTAAATTCTGAAAAATTGGTCGGGTGGAAAAATGAACATATTGAAGTTGATAAAAATGGGTGGAAATATTCATCCGTTTCAAAAATGCACATACACCATATGAAAATTTACTTCTTCTAGTCCAATTTACATTGTGCTGCCCTGGCACTAATGCAGCAGTTGGAAGGTTATTTTCAATTGCTAATGATTTTTGGACAACTGAAAAATCAAGACTGAATGTTGATTCTCTAGCTGCAGCACTTGCTGTGAAATTCAATATGGAAAATAGTTCTTGTACGGATTTTTCTAATATTTTGTTAGAAAATGACACGTTAACAAAAAATATTCATTCGATCGAAAAATATTCATATTTAAATAATAATTAATCTTAAGACGCCTTCGTTATTTAAATACTATATTATAACGCTTTCTGTTTAGTTATTGTTGCAAAAAATATTTTTTTTTGCAATATTTGTTTCTTTAATTTATTTATGTCCTCCTTTTCATTGGAGAAAAGTTGCTCACCTTAAGAATAGGTATTAAAAATAAGATGATGTTAATTTGGAAGCAATTCTCATATTATAAAATCATATATTCCTCTATGTTTCAAGAGAAAAGCTTTTGATCAATGGATCCGTCCTGTTCTCACCTGGTAGTAAAAAAACATGGCTCTTGAATGTAAGAATAATTCAGAGGTTTTAAGTTACATAGAGAAGCATGTGGAAATATACATGTCGAGATAGAAAGAATAAAAAAATATAGCAAAAGTAAAAAATTTGAAATTGAAATAGATCGGTCATATAGTAAGAAGAGAGGGCCAGCGATGGACAAAAAAAGATGTTGATTGGGTACCTAGATGTATAAGAGAATCCAAGAAGAGAGCAGCTGATAGATGGGACAGGGATATGCGAAAGTTAAATGAACTGGAAGAGAAAGGCATTGAATTGGTGGGAGTGGAAAAGTTTTGTGAGCGATATTTATCTAATAGTGGATGAAAAAGAATGATGATAATTTGAAGATGAATAATCGTACCTGAGCTTCTAGATTACCTTCTTCTACCAGCTCGAAGTTCATCAATTCGAACGACTCGGCGTCGTGTCGCATATCGCTCGGAGGCGTTCTGTTCTCGAGCACGGAACAAATCCTCGATACCATCTTCGGTTTCACGACCAGACTCTCTTTGAGCTGCTCGATAGCAACGTCCAATTCGTCGAACTCTTCGAGCGCGTCCGTTACGATTTCGAGGTAAGGTTTTTCGGGACTCGAATTAGTGACGAGCCATAATAGGATACCGAGTTTCTCGTCGTCGACTGGATTCTAGTCGAAAACAAATAAACTGCCAATTGAGCAAACGTCTTCCGTAACATGAAGATACAGCAGACTGACCTTCACAATCGGAGAGCTCGCCTTCTTCTTCAAATGTGCCGATTTGGCCGCACCCGATTTCTTCCCGATTTCTTCTAAAGACTACAACAGGAAATCAGACGAGGAACGAATCTTTTACACTCGATAAACCGACATCCATTCTTACCTTCTTTTCGCTCCTTCTATCCCACATTTCGGCGAACGTGTAGATGCTATTGTAGAACTGTTCGAAAACGTTGAACATGTCTTTATTCTCGAGATCGACTTCCGATTGAGGGGCAGATTGAACTAGGAAGAAATGAAGATAAATATCGAAACGATTATAAATGTACGAAATGAAAGAAAGGAACGTTACGTACGCGATGCTGCAGATTTCTCTTTATCTTTTTTCGATTCTTTCTTGATGACTTTTTCCTCCTCTATGTCTCCTTTCTGTTTGCCGATTGGCATACGGGTTTTGACTTGCGTTACGCTCGTTCTCGAGTCTCGTTTGCCTTTCGATTTCATCGTCGCTATCGAAACAACATTTTTTTTAAAATGAACGGAATGGAACAGAGCAAGATGCAATTGCTTTATCAACTAGAGATTGTATACATATACGTTTAATACAGTTTCAGGGAAAGGACATAAATATATTTAAATAGACAAAGCTTGGAACAAATGGATGAAATAAAATACTTGGGAAAAATATACACGGCCTGAGATTAGATAAATGGGAATTAGTGCAAAATGGGCAACATTTGAAAGAATGAATAATATAATCGAGAGTATAGTACCATTGAGCTTAAAACGGAAAGTATTTAATCAATGTGTATTATCTGGTCGTGCTTACGGATCAAAAACTTGGCAACTAAATGTAAAAATGAAACAAGAACTTTTGGCAATCAACGAAGCACAGAAAGGGTCATGTTAAGAATTTCCAAATGTGATTGGAAACCTGTAAATGGATACGAGAACAGATAGGAGTAACTGATATCTAAGACAAATGAAATCTATATGGAATTACGATTAAGTCCAATTCCATATGAAATGGAATTGGACCATATGAACTGGAATTCCAGTTCCATATGAATTGAAATTGTGACCAGGTTTTGGTCACAATTCCAATTCATATGGAATTGTGACCAAGACCTGGGTCTTTTTTTGACAAAAAAAGACCCAAGAAGGGACTTTATCAAAGATAAAGAGATACAATTGTGAAGTGCAGTGAAGATGCGATGAAATTCTGATCGAAGAACGTGCAAGTGGATAAGAGGACACACAAAACATAAACGAATCGTAATAAACACAATCAAAATGGACGAAATGTTTATAGAGAATTGAACTTATTACTGAATTTTCTGATACAGCAAACAAAATTATAGAAAACTTCTACACGTCCTTTCTGATCTCTATTCTATTAATTACTATTCAAAATTACAGAAACGACTTAAATTTATAAAAGTACCTCCTGCTTTTAACGCTGCTTTGAGTGCACGTTTTGCTCTACGTTCTTGCAGTTTTCTTTCTTTTTCTTCTTGTACTTTTTGTCTAAAACAAAATTGATCAATTATATATATATATATATATATGTGTGTGTGTGTGTGTGTGTGTGTGTGTAGTCATCTAAATGTGACGCTTAGATCTGTGTTTTATTAAAAAAAACATTTGTATAGGATGGTGTATAGATAAACATGTGTACAGTTTCTTTTCAATAAAACACAAATCTAGGCGTCACATTTGGATGATTCCATTATATATCAAAGTTGGGTATAAATTGATTATTTTTTTCTAATGATCAGTCGCAACTAAGGTAGTCATTAGTCACAAATAATTGTTCTTTATAATTTTTATTTATTATTTTATTTGCAAACAGACTATTTTTAGTCATAACTAATGATAAATCATTAGTCATTGATTATAAGTAGAGTTTACTAATTAATCACTGTTTTTTTAAATGACTAAATTTGAGAATGAATATGAAATATAAACATTATTATTATCAGTTTGTACCATTTTGACTGTTAAACATATATTCTAAAACATAAACTAGTAAGATTACACTTGGTTCAGTCATAGACTCTCTAATGACAACCTTCGATTCTCTTTGTAGACATCTGATTTATTATTTATTAATTATATACAGA